>REGO01000278.1:307440-315303 GCA_010120015.1 Rhombomys opimus | reverse complement strand
TTGTTCTTTAGAGTTTATTTACATTTTCCACATCTGATTAAGTAAATTTAAATTCTTTACATTTCTGGATTATACCAAATCATAAAATATCATATCTTCTATACTTTATTTTTTATCTACTGATGTTTCCTTATCCAAATATAAATGTATTATTTTCTTTTGAATTTTTGTATTTTGATGATGAAGTACTACTTCAACCTGTCTCAGAAACTCTATCCAAAATTAATCAAATTAATCTAACTGCTCATTCATTTAAAAATAAATTCTTTACATTGATTTTATTTTATATTTTTAGCCATATTTGCTTTGGAATTTTAAAAGTTTTACCTTATTTTTTCTGTTTATATTCAATGTTTCTTGCTTAGTAATTCAAGTGTTTAAAATTATATTTTTATTGTTTATAAATATGGAGCATTAAAAATCTCTTAAAAAAACAAAACAACAACAACAACAACAACAAAAAACAAGTAAATCATAAAATTTGCAGGCAAATGATGGGAACTAGAAAAGATCATCTTGAGTGAGGTAACCCAGAAGCAGAAAGACATACATGGTATATACTCACTTATAAGTTGATATGAGCCATGAAAATACATCTTATGGGGAAAATTCCAACTGGTTTCAATAGTTACTCAAGTAAGAATTTTTTTTCTTTTTTTTAATTAATTTTTTTACATTAATTATATTTTATTTGCTTTGTATCCCAGCTGTAACCCCATCCCACATCCCCTCCCAATCTTACCCTCCCTCCCTCATCTCCTCCCATGCCCCTCTCCAAGTCCACTGATAGGGGAGGTCCTCCTCCCCTTCCATCTGACCTTAGCCTATCAGGTCTCATCAGGACTGGCTGTAATGTCTTCCTCTGTTGCCTGAAAGGGTGCTCCACCCCTCAGGAGGTGGTTAAAGAGCCAGCCACTGAGTTCATGTCAGCAACAGTCCCTGTTCCCCTTATTAGGGAAACCACTTGGATACTGAGCTGCCGTGGGCTACATCTGAGCAGGAAGTTTAAGAGTTAAGAATCCCTTCACCCTTTATTTCTCTTCTGTCTACTGATAGTGCAGGCATTTGTTTTTTTGTTTTTTTTTGTTTTTTTCTTAAAGAAAAATTTTGCTGGATACAATAAAAACATTTTATTATCTTTTTATTATTAACATATTTTATTATTTCCATTTTTAAGACAATAATATTTTCCCACCAATATATGAAGAAAATATCCTGATTTGAGAAGGAGATCACAAATAGACAGGTAGACAGGTAAGCGGTATTTAAGACAAATACTGCTAATCAAATTTTGAATATCAGCTACTGAATGATATCAATATATTCACTTGCTTAGAAAAATAAAAATCAGAACAAATAATGTTATCATTTGTTGAGGCCCATGTTTCCATATTATAGCTAACACACTGCATATATTTTTAGTGAGAAACATTACTGTAATTATCCATTAGAAATGAAAATCCAATCTTAGTCTTTAATGTGCAGCGTAGCCACATCTTCTGTGTTAACACTGAATAAATTATAATAACATTTTGTTTCGGTATACAGAGACTAAATGAAATAGCATTATTTATTAAGTACTGATTCATTTTCAATATTATTCCAATTTTGCAAGAATTACAAACATATAGTGGCATGCATACTACCTTCCATTAAAGTCCCAATGTGTAAATTATTCATTAACAGATAAAGAAAATGTTATTAAATATGTGATAACAGAGAGAGCATTTCAAATGGTTGAGAATGAAATAACTATAGCATATTTGTCCAGTTAAAGGGCTAATCATTCAATAGATATTACTCTTAGAGAATATATAGTATGTAATGAATTGACTGAAACAGCAGAACTTTTCAGCTGGGAGGCAGAGAAAAGCAACAGTTTGGAGATGTTAATCTGAACCTGTCCTGTAAGAGGTTAATATAAAAATAATTTGTGTGTTATTGGTTTGTTTTGAGAATTTATAGAATTAATAATCACAAGAATGATACCATGTACAGTCTTGAAAATTAGGAAAAAGATTAAAATTGATTAGAGAGCAAATGTGACTATTTGTAGATTTCTAATTAAATAATAAAAGAGTATAAACTTTGGGAATATTTTTTGAATAGGCATATGTAGGGTAGAACAAAAGAAATTTATAAAAGTGACTCATAGAAATTTGAGAAGGAGGTTTCCAAGGCCAAAAGTAAAATTATATGAATAAATGGATTATGAAACGAAGATTTAAAGAAAACTATGAATTATTCTGAAGAAAAATATCTAAGAAAGTTTGGTGATTAAAGAAATACAAAATGATGACATAGGCAGACAAGTGATTGAGTATTCTCACTTGAATTATTGAAAGGTGTTTGGATTAACTGTAGAATGGATTTCATACACAGAGAGTAAATATTTATTTTAGGGATAATGATTAACTTAATACGGGAAGCGGAGAAATGAGGTATTAGAGTTCATTAATGTTTAGATGTCTCACAGTAAAACAGAAATTTAAAATAACTAAAGTACTGGTGATCTTTAGCATTATGCTCTACTTAATTCAAAATCATACACTGAAAAAGTTACAAAATGCCAGCTCTACAATTCAAGGAATTCTGTTGACTGCATGAAAACTTTACAGTGCTTAGAGTGTGGAAGTTGAGCTCTGAGTGTGAAGCAAGTCATCTTACTCTTTCCTGGATATTATACAAAAGTGTAAACTTGCTCCTTCAAATGGGATCGTGAGCTTATAAATAACAGTTAATTTTTATGCCTTAAAATTTGTTTTATTGATAAAATATATTTAAATTGACTTGTATTATTTTATGGAAAATTATCTATTTTATAAACTGATGTGTTATCATTTCCTAGATTATATGTTTCTTATTCTTTTTTTCCCTGTCATTCTTTTTAAATCATAATCTATCTCCATCAACTTCAGTCTCATCATATTATTTTACATCATGAAATCTTCTGCATCTTATTACAGAAGACATAGTGTAGCCTTAACTATATCCTGCTCATTAATGATTTGGAAAACACCTGCAGTGATTTGCAGCGAGGGAACTATTTTTCCCCGTAATTCTTCTTTTCCAGTGCTGAGAAGTGAACTGAAGGCCTTGCACATGCTGTGCGAGTACCTTACTACTGAGCTTCAACCCACTGAAGAAAGTAATTCTCAAACTGCCTTAGATGTGAACAAGTTATAAATTCTACCTAAGCTTCTGTATCCTATATTCAACTGCATACACAATTAATGAATACGAATTTAGTTCATAGTACAACTGAAAATATTTGAAGTATTTTTCATATGATAAGAATTTTGGATACACAATGTCAGCTGATCTCAAATACTAGCCATACTTATTTCTAAAAATCTAAGTTACTTAAGAACATAGAGTTATATAAACTATTAAGAGGTGAATGTACTACGAATTTTATGACTAGTAAATGTTCAGAATTTTTTTAAACATTTTTGAAAAATTCTCCATTTTGAGGAGGGTTGATTCAAGGACTTGAAAACTCAAAAAATGTATTCCTTTACCAATGGAAACTTATTTTGATCATAAGAATTTGCTTTTGTTTTTCTTTGGGGGAATGATAAAGACTGCCAAGCCAGCTGACCTGGACTCCCACTGAGGTAAGACTGGCTCACTCAGAACTGTCTTACAGACCTGGCTCCTGCCTTCTATGCGTTCTTGGGAACCAGAATCTACTCACACTCCTCCTTTATGCTAATGATAATAGCATTCTTAGATTATGTATAACAATTCAAGATGAGCTAACACAGCTCAGTGGTTTATAATTGGCATGATGACACAACATAAAATGGTAATCATTCCTCATTTTCTGGAGCTCATTATTTAAATTTATCTGGTCTGGAGTCATCCTCATTGGTCATGCCTCATGTTAATACTAAGATTTTAGTGGAAGGCATGCCTTCTTTTCAATAGATGGGGAAAATATCTCATTTTACATCTGCTCCTTCCAGGGAGATCATTAAAATCGTATAGTTTGAACAGAATATATATATATCCTATATATACATTGAGTGGTCAAAGATGAGGTCAGATTTTTTTATGACCTGGGAAGTAATTTTCCTTCTTTCTTTGATTTCAATCTGTGTTTTTATCCACTGTAACACTTTATTGTGTCCCTGAGCTAGTATGCTTGCTTAATGACAGCTTGCTTTCTTACAAGTAAAGTTGATCTTGTACCTCTCAGTCTACTCAGGGTTCTTATAGAAAAATAATACTTTATTTGTGGCTAGTGAGCCAGGTAGGACAGCCATGAAACTCTTCCCCTCTGCTTTGCCTCTTATATAAATTCTAAGTGATAAGCCCGCCAGTAGTCTGTGATGGTGTTGTTGGCACAAACATGGTTGAGCCATCTGTGTTGAAAAGGACATGGGCTTAACTGAGTAGCAGTGACCTTTAAAAGTAAACAAACAATAAACAAAAGTGCAGCTGAAGACATGGCATCTAGTCACCATTAGCATCTGCCATAATGACTTCAGAAGACGAAAGTAACATTGAAAAAGTCTCATCAACAGCCACCTGATTATTTAAAAATATTATTAATTAAAAATATTTAAAATATCGCACAAATATCTTTCTGGAAACATTTTATTACCTCAAACATAACAATAATGGATAATACAATACAGTATTTTATTAATCTTATTTTTCTTTCAATAAAGTCTTAAGATTTTGTTCAGAGGATAATTATCATCATCCAAAATAATATTATACTCATAAGCTAATGAAATGCAAATAAAAATGTAAATACTTGATTTTTTTTAACTTACTTGGAATCTAATTTAAAAAGTGGTACAAGATCATTTGTTCCCAAACCCGTAGTTTAGTTGTATGATCTCATAAAAGGAAAAACATAATCACGGTAATTAAGCACAATGAGGCTGAATAAAAACCTCAGAATGGCACAATGACCATGATTAAATTTTCAATATTTATCTTGGATTTGGTTTTATCATAATTCAGTTGAAGGTTCATATTTATTGTTTGGTAATAAAAATTGTGAAATACTAACTAGTAATGGATTAAAAGTATGAAATAAGGAGGTCATTTCAGCTTAAAGATACTATAGGATAAAGGTATTTAAATATTTGGAAGTGTAATACTTAGGTAAGTCTAATATGTAACATTATGAAATAATTTTGCACTCTCCATTAACTGTAACATAATTTCCTTTTTAAGTTCTCAAATTAATGCTAAATTTCAATTTAATAAAATGATAAAAATTAATTCTTCTTATGACCCAGGAGACATTGGAAATTAGTTGATCTTAAAAATGTGACATGAAAAAAAAATAAAAATAAAAATAAAAATGTGACATGATGCATTTAGTGTATTATATTGAAAAAAATATAAACCAAACAAACAAACATAAGAAACAGAGGAGTCTCCTGTATAGAAGTTCATGATTTGAGAATAATATAAGCCCAATGAAATTTGAGAATAAGAGCAATGAAAGCTGTTGTAATCCACCATAGAAGCGGTTCCCAAAACATGACTATGCCTCAAGTGTAGCTTGTATTTAAGGGAAAAAAGAGAGCAAAAAAAATGATGGCAATAAACTTTAAGTCTTAATAACTCAAAAAAAAAAAACCATGATATATCTATTTAAATTGGAAGAAATCAGGAGAACTAATGTGCTAGATGTGCCTGGATTTGTTTTAAACACGTTCAATATGAAGTAATAGTAACCGTCTAAGAAGTGATTCCTAGAATTAGAGTACACACAAAGAGAACCAATGGTTTCAAGTTGATAATTTTGTAATCATTAGCATAGTGTTTAGAAGCCACAAGAGTAGTAGCTGAATAAAGATGAAGGGGATCTGAAGAGCTATAGCCAAGACATAAGCAATGAAGAAGACAGTAAGAAGAAAGAAGCATTTAGGTATTGGGATGGCAGTGTTCAATAAATGCCTGAATAAGTTAAAAAATAGTCAAAGTAGGCTTGAGAGAAAATCATTACCATTAGGATTGCAGAGAGATAGAAACTTAGTATTGAGGAGAAAATAGATATAGGTAAGACTATCAACATGTATGCTATTTGGCCGTACATGGACAAAATTAAAGTAGAAGAAACACTAAAGTTACTAAAATTATTTTAAGTAATAACTATGTTTAAAACCTTTACTGGAAATTAGAAAATACATAAAGCTAAATCAGACACTGTATGGCATGCATTCATTTACAATGTCAAGGGGGATGGTTTGATTTACCAAACGAATTAAGTAATAGTAAGTGTTGCCTGATGTTCTCAGTGACATAGATATATAAAAGAGAAAAATTAAGCTGTTGGTAAACCTCTCTAACAAATATAGCCCAAACGGAGAATCTAAAAAGACATAGTTACTTTCTCATCCTGTGAAGGTCTGACTTGGAGCCTCTGTTACCCTCATCATGGAACCTCTAATATTTTTCTACTCATCATCATTTAGTAATGCAAGGAATAAAACAGTTCATGGCAAAAATTCTCAAACTTAATAGTCAGATATATTCTATCTGCATTCCAAAACTCAGAACAAGTTTATAGCAAGGAAGGTAGAAAATGAGCTTTATTGAGGTAGCTTTTTTTTTTAATGTCTTGGTGGGGTGGGAGGATGGAAAAATGAAGGTGAGTCACAAATCTCTGTCTCTGTCTTCATCATCCTCCAAGGCAGAAAGAGATTCAGGAAGGCTGTATCTAGACAGTGGAATGAAAAGATGAATATAGGATGTGAACAGCTGTTCAGCATATAGGGAACTACAGAATAAATGGTGTGAGATAAAGAATTGATAATTATAAGCATAAGGATTTTATTTTTCAAATAACTTTTTTATTTTTAAAGAGTTAAGTAGCACAGTTTGCAAGACAAAATAAACAGAGTTAATTATGGAATGCTATTTTGGAACATAGTTCAAAACAGTCTTGAATTCTATGCCTAAAGGTCAGATTTTTTTTTTCCTTAAGGACTTTGCGCATGATTGAAGACTTCTTTACAACATAGCTGTGATAGCACAAGAATTATTCTACACTAAAACTGATGAAGGAACAGTATTTAAAGAGGAATAAATATTTTAGATAAACATGCATTGCCTCTTTATAAACCTATTGCTACCCACCCTGTCACTCTTAGCTACTCTAGCATACTGTGTCCCAGTTCAGAAGAACAGAGAGAGATCCTTAGTTGTGTTTAAATAAATGGATAAATGTTTGTTGTGTATGTGGTGGTAACAGAATGTAAAGAAAGAAAGATGAATCAAAGAGTGTTGAGCCTCAATGAGCAAAGGGTTAGTAGCATGCCTGCTGCTGTTTACATAGAGATGCCAGAAAGTGGTGCTACCAACAAGGATTGAATAGACAATTAGAGGAGAAGAGGGGAGAACTGCTGTGGATTATTGGACATTTCACTGTTGCCTAGCACAATATTGAATTTATGAAAACACACTTTATATCAATGATGAAATACGAACAACTAAGGAAATACATAATCCTTATGTTTAGAAATATAAATTTGGAAGAAAATTGTGATTTGAAAATGAAGGACATGGGAGGAGGGTGTAGATGCTGCTTGAAGCAACATCTGTTGGTCATGCAGAGGACAGAGGTAGGTGGGAGATTCACCGTAGGGGGAAAATGAGTAGAAACAGAATTAGAGCTGATGACAAATTTGAATGGGACAAATAGACACAAAAATCAGTGCAGTCCGTGAGGGGTGATACGTTACCTGGAAGCAGGATGTTTAAAGGAACCAGGTGACTTGTGTAGTTGACTTTGCTTTGTTCTTGAGTTTTTAGTAGCAAATAATCCTGTCAAATATGTACAGTGTTCACCTAAAGGGTCTGTTTGCCCTAAATTTACTATTCTCTTCAGTTTAA
>REGO01000278.1:287440-302440 GCA_010120015.1 Rhombomys opimus | reverse complement strand
TTTCTTTTATATACTAAATAACCTAAAATTAATAATAATAAAAACTAAAACATAGTGCTCAGATCCCATTCCTCTATTAATATCATGGGCAGGCAACTCCAGCCGTTTAATTGTGATATATTTATGTAGTACTACATATTTATAAAGATAAATTTGTGTTCGTTTACTCACTTAGTTGCCTTCATGGAGGCTAACCCTTAAAATGAGAGATATTTGCTTAAACACAAATAAATAATTTGTTACTTTATTTTAAAATGAGCACAGGGACAAATACCTTACACTATTGTAAGGAATGTGGTTAAATGAAATATTTTATCACCGTACAATGCTGCTTTTCTTTAAGTGGTGAAGTGTTGTTCCTTTGCTGTTTGCCTGAGATCAAGCAGAAGCAGTATTGGCTAAGATCAATACGAAGCAGACATATTGGAGTGCATTAAAAAGAACCTTTCAGAATCGTATTAAGAAAAGGGATCTGAATCTACATTGAATAATTAGATCTGAAAACCACTTAAATAATTAAAGTTGGAACAAATTTGCATGTGGTTTACAAATGGGAGAGGTTTTTACTTCTTTCTTCTAATGTGAAGTTTCTAAAACATTTTACATGTTAATATTTGAATTAGCACGTGACATCATCTCAGGTAAGGCTAGTCTGTCACTGTACTTGATAGATGTTTCTTCCAGAAGCAGCAGAGTGCTAAAAACGTCCTCTGCCCTCCCAAAACTTTTTGCTTGTTCACTGAAGCAGGGTGTCAGTCTTTGACTTAAACTTTTATTGCACGGTGATCCCTTTCTTCCACTGTGACCAAACATGTCTGACTGCTGATCAAATTGTCTGTATTCGTTTCACCTTTCCCCAACTCTCTGTTAGGTTCTGAGCTCATGCCCAAAGCGCTCTCCACCAGGATAGTGGGAGGCATTTGGTGGTTTTTCACACTTATCATCATTTCTTCGTATACTGCTAACCTAGCCGCCTTTCTGACCGTGGAACGCATGGAATCTCCCATTGACTCTGCTGATGATTTAGCTAAGCAAACCAAGATAGAGTATGGAGCAGTAGAGGACGGCGCAACCATGACATTCTTCAAGGTAAGTCTTGTTACTAAAACCTAACCACAAAAGCACAAACAGTCCTTTCTATTCGTGTAGGTAAGGATGTAGTTGTGCTGGTATTTGTTCCATGTAAATAATAGCGTGCTGCTTAAAGGGCAGATTGCTGTACAAGTGAATATGTGCCCATCATGTCTCATTAGCACTTGAAACAGTGAGAAGTCCAAATGCACTGATGTTGTTTATTGCGTATTTAAAGATTAAAAATAGAAGGTGTGTGTGTGTGTGTGTGTGTGTGTGTGTGTGGAGAGAGAGAGAGAGAGAGAGAGAGAGAGAGAGAGAGAAATACCTTTGATTTACGCCATATCTCCTTATTGATAGTAAAGAAAATTCTACCCGAGGTAACATTTTTAATAAAATTTAGTCTTTGAGTAAAAAAGTGATATCTTCATTTGATAACTGAATAACAGCAGAGTCCAAGCATATACATACCTACTTGAATGTAAAAATGTTTCCCATACTTATATTTGGTTCAGTTGAAATGAGGCAGATTATAATAAATGAGGGAAGAGTTGGTTCTTATTATCTGCACATTTATCCAGTCTTGTTGGCCTCAACAATCTTCGCAACATTTCTGTGGACAGTGTAATTGTGTGGTCTTCCAAACACAAAGAGCCTTATAGTCCTCTTTCTTTTCTCCTCATCTTTAAATTGCTGCTTATTTCACCAGTAAAATAATACAGCAAAGAGAAAATTTCCATTAAAGTATTTAGTATCCTTTATGCTTGTTTTTATAGTTTATCAAGTACTTGTTTTACAAATTGGAGATTTTTTAAAGTACTGCAAGTACATAAGTTATTCATTCAAAAACAACTAAATGTTCATGTAAATTAAAATTTTATTTAAAAACTTGTCCCACTTTATTAAATTCTTTTATTTAACAAAATTCACGTGCCCAGCTAATAACAGAGATAGCCCTACTCCTGGTTCAGGACTACAACCCAATTATTGCTTCCAAGAATATGGAATTTTGATTACAAATCCACAGTGACATAATTATCACCTAAACCATAAGCATGCTAAGTATGCATTTTTTTGTAAAACTTCTCATAAAACTCTACTACCATTGAATAGTAGAATTCAAAAGAAAATTGAATTTCCAAGTGCTAATTACATTTCACTACTTGGCTACATATCACTTTAAATTTTAATTCTTTTTAACTGAACTGTTTTATCTTTGGCTAGTTAAAATGCTATATTTATATATTATGTTTAATCGAAAATAATTATCAATTATTCATTTTTATTAATCACATATCATTTAAGCATTTAATTCCCTATGGAACTCTTTGGCTACATCAAGTATAAGTGATCATTTTTCCTAATGATATGAAGTATTAAAAAGTTTTATTATAAAATAATCTTTTAATTTTAGATATGTTCTTACACATCGGTTGTACAAATGGCTGAATGTAGATTGTCAATATCAAGTACTTAGTGGGTAGGGACAATGGAGATGATCTTAATTATTCCTGTGCACTAGGCACCTCTGGGGCTGAGTTTGTTTAATTACACAGATAAGTGCCCAACATAATGACCTGACACCAGAAGCTGTAAGGATTTTGAGATTTTAACTTCATTTTATTTTTGAAAACATTCACATATCTTGTTTCAAAGCGCTAATTCGTGCTGAAGAACTCAAAACTATACAAAACATATTTCTCTTTTTCTCTTTATCTTTTTAAACTTATTTCCTTTCTTGGCTATCTCTTCAATCCTTTAATGTTTCTTACATCTTTTTAGTTTTTATTTTTTTCCTAGTGTGCCATGTGTATCTATTTTCACTCTTTACCACTGACTTTGCGTCCTACACTTTCATCTTTTGTTTTTTTCTGACTTTCACAGAAGGGAGCTTCTAGTATTTGGAGAAATTGACATAAAACAACTTTCTGTTTCCAACAATCAAGACTTCCTTTAAAGCTGGAAAGAACTGTTAATGTTCAATGGTTATAATAACAACCATATAGAGATAATGACTGAGCTAGCAATTACCTATGTTGCTGACTGTATCCCACGATGGTTCTTAATGCTGGAATCAGACCAAAAAAAAAAAAAAAAAAAAGTAATTCTACCTAAAGGCTAGTCAGTTCTATTTTTTTAATCTCCTATCTCTTTTTTGCTTCCATGCTGTATATATTATATTTCAATATTTTATCTGTTTTGTTATATGTAGCTATAGCTAGCCCTCTATAGTTTTGACATTTTGATATTTTGCTTGCTATATATTTGATTAGACCAAAAGACTGTTGGCCCATTTGCTATCTAGCAATTTGCTTTGAGGTAAGGAATTTGTTCAGTGCAGAAAAGCACTTGCTCTACAAGCAGGAGAATGGGAGTTCAACACCCCTACCTCTGAACCCTCATTAATTTCAAAGCATAGATGCAGTGCTTAAGAAGAGGGGGAGATTCCCTGCACTCTGCCCAAAGGTTGGCCATAAGTCTCAACATCTGCTTTGATAGAAATGGGAGCAGGGGCTGTCTCTGACATGAACTGATTGGCCTGCTCTTTGATCACCTTCTTCTGAGGGGGGGGAGCAGCCAGGACACAGAGGAGGACAATGCAGCCACTCCTGATGAGATCTGATAGACTAGGATCAGAAGGAAGGGGAGAAAGACCTCTGCTATCAGTGGACTGGGGGAGGGGCATGGGTGGAGAATGGGGAGAGAGGGTGGAATTGGGAGGGGAGGAGGGATGGGGCTACAGGGGGGATACAAAGTGAATAAATTGAAATTACTAAAAATTTTTAAAAAAAGAAGAAGAGGGGGAGGAGGACCTCCCCTATCATTGGACTAGGGGAGGAACATAGAAGAAGAGGAAGGGAAGGAAGAATCGGGAGGGGATGTTGGAAGGGGCTACATCTGGGATACAAAGTGAATAGACTGTAATTAAGAAAAATATTAAAAATATGGTGAAAGAAAGAAAGAAAGAAAGAAAGAAAGAAAGAAAGAAAGAAAGAAAGCTAAAAAGAAAGAAAGAAGAGACAGGCAGACACCAAGAACTAGTTGGCACCTCTGCATAGAGAAAGTGGTGAGCTCCAGTTCTGTGAGAGACACTATCTTAAGGAAATAAAGCAGAAAGTAATAGAGAAAGTTACCTGGTGTAATGCTCTGCCTTCTATGTTACCATGGGTGTATAGACACACACACACACACACACACACACACACACACACACACTCACACTCACGGAGAAAGAGTGAGAGAAAGAGAGATCATATAGAATATTTCCTTTGTTTAGATAGTCTTCCACAGTTATTATTCTCCTCTAATGATTTCTTTCTTTTCTGCTATCTGTACCTAATTTAGTAATTGTGTACAGTTATTCATGAATAAATGAAAGAAATGTAGACACTGATGAAAAACTTGTGACAAATAGTTTAGTTAGATGCATTTGAAAAATTACTCTTGTCATTTAATAGTTTCTTATTATTCTTTATATACACAGTATTATTTTCTTCCAAATTATGTAGTAGCCTACAGCATTTCTTCAATTCAAATAAATTTATTTGAAAGTTTGCATAGAGAACTTAAGAGTTCAAGATGGTTGAATAGTTTTTCTGGAGCAAGACATTATAACCTTTGATATCTACCAACAGTAATCTGTCTTCCTTTGCTCCTCCTTCATTCTCTCTCCCCTTCTTTCCCTCCCTCCCACCATACCCTTCCCCTTTTCTTTCTCTTTAGGGAAACTTAAAACTACATTATAACTACGTGTTTATAAATCGTCACAGATAAGAACTTATCATTGGTATTATTAAAAAGAAGAACACTGGACTTTAGATAGGCTGTCTTTATTAAACAACGGTGTAAGGTGTGTAGCATCACAGTAACTGTAGTGACAAAGGTATCCTTTCATAACCGTCATCACCTAAAATATTTTTCCTAATCTCAACTCCACTTCTGTATTCCTAATGCTGTAGTACACCCATGTGCCCTCAGTGCCACATGTCCAGACATTTTGTCTTAATTTGTAAAAATAAGTTTTTTTACTTCTTTTAAAAAATAATTTTTATATTAATTACAGTTTATTTACTTTGTATCCCAGCTCTAGCCCCCTCCCAATCCCTCAATCCCTCCCTCTTCTTCTTCCATGCCTCTCCCCCATTCCACTGATAGGGAAGGTGTTAGGGATCATGAGATCCAGCAGAAGTTGGAGGGAGTGACTGAAATATGAATATGAGGTAGATAAAATGTACATTTTATGGACTTACCAAAAAATAAAAGTTTTGAAAAAAGATAATGTCATTTTTCAGGAAAATGGAACAATATAATTATTGAAATTAAAGATGTGGCATTAATCCACATGTTGGTTTATTATAAATTAGATTTTGAAGGAGAGATTTTAGATACACGCTCATGTACGATATTCTCTCTGTGCTTATTGCAATTCAAGAGACTACTTTGACTCCCTTCTCTGTTGTAGGAAGAATAAGACAGATTTAAATGATGACGGTTTATTACCACAACGTCCTAAGTTATGCTTCTTTTTCCTTGAGAATTCCTAGGTATCTTTTCTCATATTTGAGCAGATTATATGTCATACATTAAATTTACTTCCAATTTAGTGAAAAACCTAATATAGTCAGGATTTCAAACCCCAAAGTAATCTTGACAATTTCTTAAAAGTGATTGATTCACAACTAACTAACATTCTATAAATGTTCTCTTTATTTCTACATATATATATATATATATATATATATATATATATATATATATCAAACAATGTCAATGTTTTATTCTTTGAGCACTGGTTCATCTGAGCAGTCATGTGAGCTTACATATAAATATTGTAAGTGAAATATTGATATCTAAATGTGTTTTTATTTTAAATGGGAAATATCTAATTGGAGATTTTTGTATAGTTTTTCTGACCCACCAAAGTCATTTTTGCTTTGTTAATTTGCACAGAAACATTGGTTATAGGCAATGCATTAATGGTAACATTAAGTTAAGAGGCAATGTCTTAATTTTTTAAAAAGTTGATATTTTTAAGTTAACGCTGCAGTCTTATTTACTAATGCAGACCGGTTTTAATTTAAATTAGTTCTCCTTGAAATAACACTAAAACTAATTCGTTACTATGAATTTTGTTGTATTTGCATTAAAAGAAGTTATTTTTTTATCCAAGGAGAATGTCTCCCTCCCTCTTTTCTTCTCTAACACACAACTTATTGTATGTGAGCCTGATCCTATGTTTATTACAGGGATTTACTATGTTCCCATTGCTAGAAATAAAATGGTGCCTTTGAGTAAGTCTGCTTCATCAGACACTAGTTTAGCATGCCAAGTTAAAGCCATCAATGGAGAAGCAGCAGATGTGAAGGCTACTTGGCATCAGAGCATATGAGTCAAAGGCTTTCCTATGGGAAAGAAAGTGCTTCATTACACTTTATCTATAGCGAGAACATTGGTTCTATCAAGCTGTCTGGAAATTAGAATATGATGGGTTTTATTGCCCTAGCTCTGCCAGACAGAATTCAATAGTTAACAAGAAAGCGATAACGCCATTTTGGGAATTATAAGAAGTGATTAGAGTGTTAGTGTATTTAAACTTGGAAGAGCAGCAACTTTTATCTTAGAAAGTAGCTTCTCTAGAATATCTGGGGGACAGAAGTTTAATCCCTTTCTAATTGTTACATTTGCAATATGTACTAATGCAGCTTTGGGACAGTTTAATTGAAGAAAAAAAAGTTGTGTGTTCGACTGAAGTTAAAATCTGCTGAACAGTGTTTTAATTGGCTTGGAACGCAAGCGCCTGAAGTGGTGCCAGTTGCTGGATGCAGGATGGTTCTTTCCCACCCTGGCACTTCAGCCTCCCCTCGATGCAAGGACCACTCCTGCTGTTTGTCAAGTTGGGAAGGCAGCTCACACAGCCTGTCACATCTCATCAATTTTAGGAGCAAAGGCCCCTAAAAGGACTGAGAAATTCTAATGTCAGTTAATTATTTTGGGCTGTCCTATCAAGTGCTGGATAATGTATAATACTTATCGAATAAGAACTTACAGACAACAGAGAGCATTTTGAAAGAAACACATAAAGGACATATTTTTCAGAAACAGATAAATTGAGATAAATATCCAAAAATACCTTAGAATTTGAAAACTATCATTTTAAAGATAAAAAAAGATAAAACTATCATTTTAAAGATGGGTAGAATGTCAATAATCATCTTATAAAAACTTATGAATAAAAACAGTGTTTTGCAAAAAAAATTCAAAACAAAGAACTTGAACTCATGTTTGTTAACAGTTTGAAAAAAATGTATTTATTACCACTGTGGGTGGTCATTCTGATATATCTTTTACTTCTATTCTTTCTTTTTCTCTCTCTTCTCTTTCTTTCTCTTTCTTTCCTTCTTTTTGTTGTTGCTTTGTTATGCTTTGCTTTTAGTAGTGATTTCTAACATTAGAGTATCTGAAAAACCCAGTGTCCATACAGGTAATCTATTAATTATAAGATGAATTTCCTGAAATTTACTTAATTCATAATCATTCTGACAGTCAGTGCTCTTGGTTTGGGGAGC
Organism: Rhombomys opimus; assembly: GCA_010120015.1. NCBI lineage: Eukaryota > Metazoa > Chordata > Mammalia > Rodentia > Muridae > Rhombomys > Rhombomys opimus. The sequence goes on along the minus strand of REGO01000278.1, from coordinate 294,803 downwards.
ATTTTTTATTTCTGAGTAGGAAAACTTTTTTTTTTATATATGTGCCTATTAAAAATAACCTTCAGATTTGCCCAACTGAATTTTTTATGAATAAGGCAGATGTGTTTAAAGGTGTGTATAGTTCCGTGTGTGTGTGTGTGTGTGTGTGTGTGTGTGTGTGTGTGTGTGTGTTAGAGAGAGAGAAAGAGAAACAGAGAGAGAGAGAACTTTTGTAGCAAGTTAGATATCAGGTACCTTCTACAATTGCTTTCATCCTGATGATCTTTGTTTCATCCTGAAGCTCATGCATTTGGCTAAGCTGGCTGGCCAGTAAGCTATAGGGAACAGTCTGTTTCTGCCTCTCTGCCAGGGTTTTTATAGGTGCCTGCAGATACAGGCAGCTTCTCATGGGTACACAGGGGTCCCAAACCCAGATTTCTATGCTGTCTACTTTAGAAACTGACCCAACTGTACAGCCCAAAAGTTTTCTTTAATAGGATTTTTCATCCTTTCCCCCAAACAAATTAAAAGTAACATTACCTTGTTCTGTATTAGGAAGAGCTGAATGAAAACTCTTAAACAATATGACTTTTCTTCTTGATTCATAAAATGAAGAAAGTACTATTTTTTACCTGTTACCTTCCTCAAAGCTTAGATTTTTTTTTAAACAATGCAGTATTGTTTATTTCTTGAGGTGAGCAGGATGTCATCATGTCCCCTTCTGTTTTCACTGGTAACACCTTATAGACATATTCACAAGGAGAAAACACAGTCAGTTCATTACCTGTCCTTATGATTTCATATGCTTCGTTGTAATCCCAGATTAGGCTAAGCTCACTTTAGACTAAAATGGTTCTATGTTAAAAATAAAACAATTACATGTTAAAATGGCAAATGCCTTGTTCCTGAATGTGTCAGATCATGGAACAGATTGAAGCTATCATCCTGTTGTGATATTAGTAGCACTTAGTGATGTTTGTCTAATGTATAGTTATGAAGCATATATTCAGAGAAATCCTTGGTAAATTTCATAAATAACAATATTTTAAATATCAGAATGTATCTGTGTCCATGTACATGAATGTATCCTGTAAGACTAAGACATTTTATTATTATTTATCACACTTTGTTCACTGTATGCACTTTATTCCCTGCTGTAGCCTCCTCCCTTATTTCCTTCTGGTTTCACCCTCCTTCCCACCCCATGTCCCTCTCCTAGTCCACTGACAGGGGAGGTACTCCTCCCCTATTATTTGACCCTAGCTGATCAGGTCTCATCAGAACTACCTGGATCCTCTTTCTCTGTGGCCTAGTAAGGCTGCACCCCTAGGGGGAGGTGATCAAAGAGCAGGCAACAGAGTTCATGCCAGAGACTGCCCCTGCTCCCTTACTAGGAAACTCCCATGGAGACTGAGCTGCCCATGGGCTATATCTAAGCAGGGGGTGTAGGTCCTCTCCATGCATGGTCTTAACAAGTCCTAAATATGGATAATACATTATTCAGTTCTTAACCAAGATCCATATTAAATTTATTTTAGAGGAAGAGGAGTTAAAGGCTGGCAATAAATTATTCTTTAAACTCATTCAGACAACATTTGAATAATGCTTTTGATTATGCCTAGGGCATATGCTTCAGCACTAGTGCAGTGAGAAGATCTGATATCTCTAAATGTAGGTGTTTCATTTATTAAATATCTTAATTATCATAAAATAGAAGCTACACAATAAATTTGTTTGGAAGTCCTTGGCTGTTTTCAGAACTCTATGAGCTTTTGCTTCATTTTGTTTATTACAGAACAATCAAATAAAGCTAAAGAATGGAAAGCAGCATTGATAGATACAAAAGATATCTGAGTCAATATGATAGTCTAGTATTATAATTACAAGCATTGATTAGATGCTGGGTAAAACCCTACATTTTCATTCATTCAGGTTATATTTGACTTTTTTAGCGTCTGTTTTTTCTTTTTTAATTCATAAACTAGAGGTGTATAATTATAGGCCTTGTCAATTGCTCAAATAAACACTAACTATACTACAAATTCACAGTATTTACTCGAATATCTTTTTGTACAGGACATTCTTATTAACTTATTAAACTTCTATAGCTTGTTAAATCTTTTTACTCATTATGTATAATTGTGCTCCTAGAAAAACAACTAATTTAACTTAACATGAAGATCTAACATTTCATTAGATTATTTCATTAATATTTCATTAAGATTAAACTATTTCATTAATGGTTGGAGCTCATATGAAGATGACTGATACACATTCTGTTTGTTCTCCCGATATGGCCAAAATAAAACACAAGAATCTTTTTCATCTATAATACATGTGGTCTCTTTTTTATAGACTTGCATTTGAGCAGTTCAAGTGTGATTTTAAAATGGAGAGAAATACAGAAGTTTTCTGTAAAGTCCCTGTTTGAATACAAATCAAGATCTATGCACTGTTACCCAGAGAACATTATTTGCATTAAGGCCCATTCTTAGTGTAATATTTTCTAATGTTTTTTTCTAATTTTATAATTACTTTGTTTAGCATTGCACTGTGCTATGATGCCCTTATATGCCATTCGAAGCTACATCAAATTATCAAAGCATTCAATATGGTATAGTAACTATAGTGGATACATGCTATTATGTATGTATATTCAATAATAGTTTTTATGTATGTTCATACGGGTTTTTTTTTTTTAGAAAGTTTAGAAGGGAAGCATGGCTGTAGAAAAACTCTCTAGAATGTGCAAATTTCCTTGAATTCAAGCACATAAATCTGTTGTGAAAGTAAAAAAAATAATTGATGCTCTGAATTCACTCTCAAATAGTAGAAAAATTTTTATTTTGATGATATTACTCTCTGATAGTAGCTTCTGTCATGTTCCCTGTTTTCGCCCTCTTCTGATGATGGTCCCATTTGCCTTTCTATGTGAGGATTGATCATCTTATCCAAGGTCCTCCTTCTTTCTTAAATTTTATAGGTCTACAGATTTTAGTATGTTTATACTATATTATATGTCTAATATCCACTTGTAAGTGAGTATATACTATCTGTGTCTTCTTGTTTGGGATACTTCACTCAGGATGATCTTTCCTAGTTCCCACCATTTGCCTGCAGATTTCATGATATCCTTGTTTTTAATTGCTGAGTAGTATTCCATTGTGTAAATGTACCACAATTTCTCCATGCATGGAAATAACCTAGAACCCCTACACGGATGTAGCCCATGGCAGCTCAGTCTCCAAGTGTGTTCCCTAGTAATGGGAACAGAGACAGTCTCTGACATGAACTCAGTGGCTGGCTGTTTGATCACATCCCCTTTACCAGTCTTGCCAGGCCACAGAGGAAGACTGTGTAGCCAGTCCTGATGAGACCTAATAGGCTAGGATCAGATGGAAGGGGAAGAGGACCTCCCCTATCAGTGGACTTTGAGAAGAGCATGAGAGAAGATGAAGGAGGGAGGGTGGGATTGAGAGGGTACGAGGGAGGGGACTACAGCCAGGATACAAAGTGAATTAACTGTTATTTATTAAAAAAAATATTTAATTTTAAAAAGAAAAGGAAAAAAAAAGAGCTATGGAGCAGAAGGTTGTGCCTGTCTTAGGCTGTCTCTCTTGAAAGATATATTCTTACCTATCATTGATACATCAGTTCCATCATTCATGCCCTGTTTTAGGTTGAATATTCTTCAGAGAGGTCTTTGACTACCAACCTCCCCTATGGCAGAGTCAGGAGTTTATTCTTATGCAGATCAGCTTTAACATTCTAAAAGTTCATCTGTCTTACCCTAGCCTGTCAAGTCTCATCAGGGATGGCTGCATCATCTTCCTCTGTGGCCTGGTAAGACTGCACACCCAGAGGGAGGTGATCAAAGAGCTGGACACTGAGTTCATGTCAGAGACCGTCCCTTCTCCCCTTACTAGGGAACCTGCTTGGAAACTGAGAGGTGGTTCTATGTCGTCCCCTATCAGTGGTGAAGAGAGAGGGTGGTTGTAACTGGGAGATGGAGGGAGCTACAGCCAGGATACAAAGTGAATAAATTTAAATAAATAAATAAACAAGTTAAAAAAACTATAAAAGACATTCTAAAAGGCCTTGAGAAAGGTATTAATTATCACTGGTAGGAAACATGCTCCTAAAAAGAGTAATAAGCCAAGTCCATAACACTCCATAAAAGTGATGTAAAAGATGACCCCTTATCAGAATACAAAGCCTGAGAGACATTCACAGGAACCATAATAAAAGAAGGCTGTTGAACAATCACAACATGTTGTTTATTTAAAAGGTTAAAAATACAGTTTATTGCTCTCCCCTTCTCAGATATGGTGCGTGTTGGTCGCCGCTATCTTGGATTGATCCACAGGGGGTGTTTCTGAGACTGATACTCCAACCAAGAACCAAAGTCCATTCATAGATATAACTTAGAACCCCTGCTCAAGTGTAGCCCATGGCAACTCAGTATTGAAGTGGGTTCCCTAGTTAGGTGAACAGGGATTGTCTCTGACATGAACTCAGTAGCTGACTCTTTGACCACTCCCCCGCCCCCCGAGGGAGGAGCAGCCTTGCCAGGCCACAGAGGAGGACATTGCATCCAGTCCTGATGAGACCTGATAAGCTAGGATCAGATGGAAGGGGAGGAGGACCTCCCCTATCAGTGGACTTGGAGAGGGGCATGGGAGAAGATGAAGGATGGAGGATGGGTTTGGGAGGGAATGAGGAAGGGTGTTACAGCTGCAATACAAAGCAAATAAAATGTAATTAATGTAAAAAATAACAATTTAACTTAAATAAAAATACAGTTTGTTAGTTTACATTGATGGCAAGAAGCATTAAAGTTGGAGTCTTGTATAAAAATGTTAACATTTCCAAACAACAAAGCATAAGGAGGATTTACACAGGCATTTACAGTGCCTCCCAAGAGTTTCTGTAGCAGGCTTCCAAACATAGGTCTGCTGAAAACCAGAATCAGACCACTAAAGTCCCGTAGTCAGTCCTCTTTTTCATTCTTCCTGATTTTGTTGCGAATTGTCCTGATTACCAGACCAATCAAATATATATCTGTCTGTTCCAGTCACATTGTATCTAAAACATTGCTCTGCACAACATCTTCTTCAGAGCGGAGTGTGACAAAGATGGGTCAGGAGCATAAGTCCAACACATCTCTCCTTTCATCATCAGAACAGAATTCATTATTGTCAGCAGCAGGAGCATCCTTCTTCTGGGGAACATTTCCCACAAGGGCTCTGTCAGCATCCTGTTGAAAAACACAAACATGCCCTCTTCCATATTAACACAGGGTCAGGGCCCTGCCATATTCCTAATCAGATATTGCTATTTCTCTTAGGCATAATTATCTTTGGTATTATGGTGCCACAATCGATCAGCCACAGAACAGCCTTATACATCCACATTCAAAAAATTTAAAATAGGAGAGCATGATTAAAATAATTCTGTGGTGTTTGGGGATATAACTCACCCTTTTTATTTTTTGCAGTTGGTACTTAAGAGATACATGGTTTAAGTTAACTTTATGTTACAGATTTTAAACATACCCAAAGACCAATAATCTATAACCAAGTTATATAAAACATGGTAAACTTACACATTCAAAACAGACAAAACACCTTGCTATTTGTTGAATCCAATTTTTATGACCGTAGAGGCTTTATAGCCAAATTAGCCATTAGCTTTCTTACAGGAGAAACTGAGAAGCTGCCCCCGCCTTTTTCTTTTCTTTTCTAGCTCGAGTGATTTTTAGCTGTTGCTTGACACTACTCAGTAATTTTTGACTTCCACAATAAATGATATCCTACTGTCAAACATGCTCTTGCTAATTGCTTCCAGTCCCCTGGGCAGAGGGACACAGCAGACAAGGACTCTTAACAGAGTTTGAGTGAAAGGTGCTGTAGGACCATATTGAGCACATACAGTTTTCAATTCTTTTAATTGTTTAAAAGATATAGGAGCAGGGACTCTCACCATATAACCCTGTCCATCTATAACGGGAAAACCATAAAACACGGTTATATCATCTCCTTTCTGCCTAGCTTGTTCTAAAAAAGCTTGCGAAGGGGATACAGTTACTTGCACAGTGGACAAATGAAAAGGTCCCCTAGTTTTTTGAGATATGGCAACTGTAGCTGTCCCAGGAGGAGGGTCCAAGCCTGCAATCAATGAGGGAGCTGGAGCAGGGGATTGAGCGTCATTTTTCCTATTAGTTAATTTTCCAGTTTTTCTGTTTATTTCCTCCAAGGTCTGTCTCAACTTTTTCATTTCTCTTTGCCAAGGCTCAAGTTTTTTAACAGTCATAGCCTGAATCGGAGGGTATCTCTCAGAATAATGCTTAGCTGCTTCTTCCTCCAACTCTGCAACCTCATCAGGATCTAAATCATCCTCCAAGTCTTCTCCTAACAAGAAATTATTATCATCAGGAGGGACATATAACTCTTCGGGAGGAAACAATGCTGTAATCTCAATTTGTTCTGAAGCCTCCCATTTTTCTTTTCTTTTTCTCTCTAATCCTGAAAGTTTCGCTTTCTCCATCCTGTGCCACATATACAGACTATCTCTAATTATATTCCATACAAAAAACATGAGGCTACTGCCTAGTCCCATTTTCACTCACAGCGCCCTTTTCTATTTATTTTATTGGCCAAGCTCACCAACACTGTGGTGTCCTTCAGTGTGTCTACATATCTCAGGTCCCTGGTTAGGGTGCTACATGGCCAGAGTCAGCCAGTAGAGTTGCACAGTTCCAGAGTAGGGAGTGAGGACTGAAAAAATTAATAACATGAGATGTGGGATCAGCTCAAGAGGGCTGCCAGGGAAAACTACTGCAGCCTGGCTTACTCTGCAATTCCTTTTCTTTAGTCAGAGCAAAGCACCTCAATGAAGGGGTTCATGAAGAAGTCAAAATAGTTTACCTTGACCACCTCTCTGTGTGATCCTCACACAAACAGGGTGAAAAGGAGCTTGGCAAAACATGCTGCTTATCTGTGTCTTGAGGTGAATGCCAGGGTGAAAACATGTTTTTCACTGAAAACTCAGTAACAAAGCAGCCTGACATAAAGCAGCTCTCCACAGTTACTAAAGTCAAATAAACTAGGTTTAAGGAGCTAAAAACCCACCTGTAACAGTAAAAGCTGAATGCAAGTACAATGCAGTATTTATACTAAAATCATTTACAAATTTTGCAACAGATCAAATTTGAAAAGTTGGGATTTTGTACCAGAACATGACTTATATATATATATATATATAATTTTTAAATACTCGTTATCAAGACATCAAAAAGAAAATGTTACAATCAGTTTTTTCTTACTGGTATCAAATAATCAAGTCATTACTTGACTGAAATGATCATACAGATGGGCCTTATACC
>REGO01000278.1:252230-282954 GCA_010120015.1 Rhombomys opimus | reverse complement strand
AAAAAAAGCCAAATTTTAAAAAGAAATCTCAATTTTTGAAACTTAAAATATATGAGCTAGAGACAAAGGCAAATTTTCAGTCTTTCATAGCTATTGAAGAGGCATTTCAGATATAGTAAAATGTATTTTATTAGCAATAGCTTATACTCCAGGTAATGTTACTTAAATCAGTTCAGATATATTAAAACTTTCAAACATAGAGGTTTTTTTTCTCTGTAAACAAAAACAGAAATTACATCTAATTTCCCCAAACCTAGTCTGATAGTTATGATGGATAGAGCCGACAATATCTTGTGACTGTAACTCCCTAAGTTTGTAGATTAACTAATAAAATGTGAGAAGTGCTTGATTTTGTATGTCATTTTGCCTTTAGCTTTGATTTTGCTTTTTTCACTGTTATTTGTCAAAAAACATTGTTGCTTGAGTCAAAGACATTATACGAAGAGATAATAATACTACTTATTGATGCTATTAATTCCCACTCAAAATTTTCATAAAAATCACAGAAAGAACTTTAAAACACTGAATAAGCAGAGTAGACACAATGTTATCTATTTTACCAATAATCTCTCAAAATTATAAAACAAATTATGCTTAAATGTCAATTAAAATAATTATTAGTCCTCTAAGAATAGAGTTATAATAACTTACATTGTAATGAAAGTAGTGTATAAATGCATAAAAAATGCACATTTTTCTCAGGTAGCTGTAGTAGTGTCAGTACTGTCAGCAAGCATTCTGATGTCTACATGAAGGAGGACAGTTAAAAATTTTGTGCAGACACCTAATGAACCTGAATTCCTTTCCAGAAACTGTGGGGCAATATTTTCTCAGAGGACTAAAATCAAAGGGAATGTTTCTCCATTTCATGAGAAAGTATTGCTAAAGATGATTTGCATGTCTAGAAGTAAAGAAAACCTTTATAATTGCAAGTGGTGTAAGGTAAGTTCTCAAAGGAGATGAATATGCTTAAAATACCTCACCACCTATAACTCTTGGAAAATAATGATGTAATATGTCATAGTATTGCTGCAAAATAGAGTTCTTTCTTCAAACCATTACTCTAGGATGAATTAAAAACCAGAGTACTGACAATTTTAAATAACTAAAAGTCATGCCTTTGATACCATTGTTTTATATTTTTAAGAAATCATGTTAATTTATTAGCCATTAATCAAATACTTTCTCAAACATAGAAATAATAATTATAATTTTCTAATCATCAAAGGAAACAACAGAGTAAGTCGTAAACTCATGTAATAAAAGAAACTAGTTGTAACTGAGTATGTTAATTAATACTCAAGTATTTAAGGAACTTGAACAACTATACAACAATAACAAATATAACCTCATTCAAAATGTACAAAGTACTTGAATAGATGTCTCTCAAAAATGTCTGAGTATATATATTTATATGTATGTGTGTGTGTGTGATACATATGGGTGTTGTATGTGGTTATTAATATTTACTGTTGATATATGTGGCTTTAATATTTACTGTTGATAAAATGTATGTACTAGAGTATGTATTAAAGTACTGCTGTTAATCCTAAACATCTATATAACCAAATCACCACACAGAGACTGAGTTTATTTAGTTAACCTAGAACAAAATGCTGGGCAATAGTTATTCCTTCTTAAACCTCCAAGCCCTCATAGTTTCCTAACATTTAGATTTTACCCATTATACTTGCTTTTTGTGAAATCTTAGGTCTGGTTAATTCTCTCCACGCTGTTCCAAGATCTTGTCCCAGCTCTGCACTTCTCAATGTCCCCTTCTTCCTCCTCCCACTCATTTCCTGCCCTCTGGGTCTTCCCATCACTCAACATTGTAGCTAGTTGCTTTATTTTGGCCTGTTTCCACAAAGTTGAGACAGGATGCTTAAAATAAGTATCACAATGCAATAACCAGATTGAAACCAGGGAGTGGGGGGCAAGAAATCAGCATTTGAATGAACAAAGGTAAGGTATATACATTTCAAAAGAACATTATACCAACATATGGCCACCCACATAATAGCTCAAGAGGTAAAGGCATTTGCCTCCAAGGATGAGGACTGGAGTTTGATCTATGGAACTCACATAATAGAAGATGAGAATCCTAATGCATGTGAAATGGTGTTTATGGTCTTAGGTATTTATATACACAGTTATATATTGTTCATGCTCTTTGCTATTTTGTAATATCCCTTTTGGCAGATTTTTTTCATATTTTATAAACTGAAATAACATAATCTTGTGACTGGCAACACTATAGTTTTAAGTCTATTACTTTTACATGTGACTTAATGTATATGAACGTAAACTTTTCAAGAATGTAACCTAACATTTGAAAGGTTTTAAAGCCAAACGAGCAACCTAGCTTCATTACAAAATAAGTCAATGGACATAAAATGGTCACACCAAGGCAAACCTATGATTAATTTAATTTGTAACAGGATCTATTTGCCCTCCATGGCCTTGTAATTATAGGAGTTACATTAAACATACAGTGTCCTCCAGTTATAGTTCCCCTATTATTTAAAGCTGTGTTCTAAATAAACAAGCTCACCATTTGTTTTCCTTCCTTTACTCCATTGTTTCAATTTGTTTCATTAGCTTTCATTTTCAGCTTCTGCCACCTCATTATTTCCTCATATACTCTTTACTTCTATTCTTATTTTATATTGAACTCTTAATTAATAAGAGTCATTGTTATTTTATCATAAACTGTGAAAGGCTAAATTCTTCCATAGTTAGCTTCATCATTCTGTATATTATTGCATAATTTCTCCAGTAATCAATTAGCCTGTGTGTTCTCTTTGACATTTCTATTATATAGCAATGTTATTCAATATTTTAGTTCTTAATTTATATTAAATGTGTAATCAGAAAAATACTTTATGTACTTTCTGTTTTCAAATTCATTAGGTCATATTCTATGGCCTAACACATAGTATATATAAAAGTATATGAGTTTTTTGTTGTTGTTGTTGTTGTTTAATTGAATAATAAGGTCTTCTCTACATTATTCCTAAGTTCGGTTTTCTTATATTGCCACTAAAGTCTATTTCCTCACATATCTTCTACTCAGTCACCATACACGTTTTTGAAAATTTTATACCAATGCAACTCTCATATTGAATCATGTACTCCTCCAATAATTATGTAATTTCTGATTCTCATTTGTGGCAATATGTCATTTTTTTTCATCACTTGGCAGATACCTGTTATAATTGTTCAATGGTTCTATTTTGAATCTCTGAAATGTTCTTTAATTCTGTCTTCTCTCTTTTCTTTTTGTGTGTCACTGTGTGTCTCTGTGGGCCTCTGTCTTTTCTCTGATGTCTCCTCTCTTTGTATCTTTTTGTGTCTCTCCTGTCACTTTTTCTTCGTTTGTCCTGATTCACCCAGAACATATGCTCTAACCCTGAGCTATGATGCAGTCTGCAGTAGTCTTAATTAAAAAGTTAATGCTCACTTTTACAAGAAATAAAGAAAAATTAGAAGGAACATGTTTGACAATATAACATTATTTGTATTAATGTATGTACTAGAGTATGTATTAAAGTACTGTACAGGATTGTTTTAACTATCCTGTTGTTTTTTATTTTCCATATGATGTTGAGAATTGATCTTTCTAGGTCTGTAAAGAATTGTTTTGAAATTTTGATGGGAATTGCATTAAATCTATCGATTAATTTTGGTGAGATGGCCATTTTTATTATGTGAAATCTACAGATCCATGAGCATGAGAAATCTTTCCATCTTCTGATATCTTCTTCCATTATTTTCTTCGGCAATGTGAAGTTTTTGTCATACAGGACTTTCATTTGTTTGGTTAAAGTTATGCCAAGATTTTTTTTTAAGTTTTTATTATTATTTGTGGCTATTCTGAAGGGTGTTGTTTCCCTAATTGCTTTTTTATTAAATTTTTATTTTTATATATTAATTACAGTTTATTCATTTTGTATCCCAGCTATAGTCCCCTCCTTCTTTCCCTCCCCATCCCACCCTCCCACCCACATCTCCTCCCATGCCCCTCTCCAAGTCCACTGATAGGGGAGGTCCTCCTCCCCTTCCATCTAATCCTAGTTTATCAGGTCTGACCAAGCCTGGTTGCATTGTCTTCCTCTGTGGCTTGGCAAGGCTGCTCTCCCCTCAGGGAGAGATGGTCAAAGAGCCAGCCACTGAATTCATGTCAGAGACAGTCTCTGTTCCCCTTACTAGGGAACCCACTTGGATATTGAGATGTCATAGGCTACATCTGAGCAGGGGTTCTAGGTAATATCCATGAATGGTCCTTGGTTGGAGTATCAGTCTTAGAAAAGACCGATGTGTCCAGATATTTTGGTTCTGTTGAACTCCTTGTAGATCTCCTGTCCTCTCTATGTCTTACTATCTCCCACTAATTTCCTAAGGTTCCCTGCACTCTGCCCAAAGTTTGGTTATGAGTCTGAGTATCTACTTTGATACACTGCTGAGCTGAGTCTTTCAGTTGAGCCTACCCTCTGAGGTAGGCTCCTGTCCTGTTTCCTGTCTTCTCCTTCTTCCAATATCCATCCTGTTTGTCTTTCTGAGTGAGGATTGATCATCTTACTCTGGGTCCTCCTTCTTGTTTAGCTTCTTTATGTGTACAGATTTTTGTATTTTTATCCTATATTATATGCCTAATATCCACTTATAAGTGAGTATATATAGTGTGTGTCTTTCTGCTTCTGGGATACCTCACTCAGGATGATCTTTTCTAGATCCCACCATTTACCTGCAAATTTCATGATTTCCTTTTTTCTAATTGCTGAGTAGTATTCCATTGTGTAAATGTACCACAATTTCTGATTTCTTTTTCAGCTCCTTTATCATTTGTAAAAGGAAAACTACTCATTTTTTTTTTTGAGTTAACTTTTGTATCCAGCCATTTTAATGAATATGTTTGTCACTATAAATGTTCTCTGGTTGAATTTTGGGGGTCATTTATATATACTATCTTATCATCTGCAAATATCAATAATTTGACTTATTCCTTTCTAATTTGTAGCCTCTTAATTTCTTTTAGTTGTTTTACTGCTTTCTTTTTTTCTTCCGATATTATTTTATTTTATTTTCATTCTAGGTATAAAAAAGCATTTTTATTGGGAACACTGAAATGCATGATTTTAGATTATCACACCACAAATGAATTTCTCTTTTTAATTAATTTAATTATGTACATTACTTCCTGATTGTAAACCCCTCCTTCCTCTCTTCCCTGCCCCCCTTTTTCCCTCTCCCTCCTTTCCTTCTCCTTAGAAAAAAAGGAATTCCTCAAAATAAAAAAAAAAATCATACTAACACACCTCAGCACATCATGTCAAATTCAGACTAAGAGAATCTTCTTTCACTAAGGCCAGACAAGGCAGTCCAGGCAGAGGAAAGCGATCTGTAAGCAGGCAACAGAGTCCATGTCAGAGACAGCCCCTGTTCCACTTGCTAGGAAGCCCATGAACTAAACTTCCCATTAGCTATACATGTGTAGGGGTCTAGATCCAGTGCATGCCTGCTCTTTGGTTGCTGCTTCAGTGTCTGTAACCCCCATAGCCCAGGTGAGTTAACTGTATTGGTATTCTTGTAGAGTTCTTGTGCTATCCAGCTTCTGCTATCCTTCCTACTCTTCTACAAGAGTCCCCGAGCTCTGCCTAAGGTTTGGCTGTAGGTCGTAGTGTCTCTTTTGATCCACTTTTGGGTGAGTCTCTCAGATGACAGTAATACTAGGCCCCTGTCTGCAAACATAGTTGAGTATCATTAATAGTATCAGGAGTTGGCTCGCTTCCATGGGGTGGGTCTCAATGTGGGCAAGCCATTGGTCTGTCATTGCTTCAGTCTCTGCTCCAGATTTAGCACTCTAAATCTTGTAGGCAGGATAAACTTTGGGTAGAGGCTTTTGTGGGTGTGTTGGTGTCCCCTTCCCTCCATGTGAAATCGTGCCAGCCTAAAAGGTAGTCACTTCCATCTCCATATCCGCCGCTGCTGGGAGACTCAGCTAAAGTCATCCCATTCCTCCCAGGTCTCCAGCTTGCCTCAGAGATGACTCTGTTGCCTGCCTTTAGATTCTTTCCTCTAGTTGGGCTGCCTTGACAGGCCTTAGTGGGAGAGGATGTGCTTAGCCTTACTGTGATTTAAGGAGCCAGAGGGGGTTGATACCCCTTGGGGGCCTCCTCTGAGAAGAAAAGGAAGGAAGGAGGAGGAGGAGGAGGAGGGGACATAGAGGTGCGATTGGGAGGAGAGGCTGTGATCAGGCTGTAAAGTGATTGAATGAATAAATAAATAGATAGATAGATGGATAAATAAATAGGGGAGGGAGGAACAGTACTTAACTGTTTATTTGCTTACACTGACAGGCAGGTGCTGGTGAACCTGATTAGTTTCAGGGACTTCCTGAAGCTATTTTGAGATGTTTAACTTTTTTTGTTTAAAGAGTTTCTCTGCAAGATGGACTGTTTTAATGTCAGAAGAAACTGTTACACAGCAAATAAATGTGTAAAAGTACAGCATGAATCAATATACTGACAACCAAGGGACAAATAGTCTTATTAAATTGCTCACAATAATTAATTTTTCACTGACCAATTCTCAATCTTTCTGACTATGGAATAACAGTAACCTGATTTTATATAACATGTTTACCTTCGCAAGGAAGAGCCTGAAAATCATGGCTCATTCAAATAATACAAAGGCAGAACTTTCTAAATTTTGCCACATCAGTGACAACCTGTAAGGTTCTAATATCTTAATATAAAGAGGCTAAAGCAAATTGTGCAGCCGTCTTCTGAGGCTCTGTAATACTCTTGTTAAAGATTGAAAATCTGTCCAAAACATACAGTAGAGGTTTTATGTTAAGTTGTTTCAGCAATAATCTAAAAATGAAGAGATATTAAAATATGCATTAAGGTCTGATACATTACTAATTTACAGAAGTTTGATTGATATATTACCTAAAAATAAGGATAGTGAAAAGGTTATGTGATCATGTACATTTCTCAAACCCTCTCTGAAACGTGCACCCAAAGAATTTAACCTATTCCACATACACTGGTGGAGAATGAGTGTCTGACTGAATCCTTAGTAACTCTGCTATTTCAAGATAACTCAGAGCAGAAGTAATTTGGAAATATGGATCACAAACCCAAGCCTCATTATCTTTGATACTTTTAAAGGAATATTTAAAGCAAATGGTATTTTGTTTTTTAGGAAATTGTTAGGTTGAAAGGTGTTTTATATATTTTATTAAATTAAAAGTTTACTTTTGAAGTATAGAATGCTTTCTCATTAAAACAAAAAGTTATCACAGAGATTTTATCCCTTGATAAGACACCATGGTGCCTGAATAACTATATAATTACTCATATATTATGTATGTAACAAGAATGAAAAAAATCATGAATTTGAAATAGAGCTAGATTTATATGGATGTATTTGGAGAAATGAAAAAGAGGGAGGAATAATACAATTATGTTATACTCTCAAAACTAAAAGAAATATTTTTAAAACTAAAGGAAATACATTAAATGAGCACAAAGATGTAATGAACCTCTTAACTCTTTGGGTTTATTTTAAAATAAAAATTTCTTTTATTTTAAAGAACATGCAAATAGCATCATTCAGCTAAGTTGTATTCACGCAAACAAGGTCTTACAAATAGTCAAAGTCAATACATAGCAATGAATTTCTATGTAGTTAGAATATCCATTTTGATAAGATTGGACTTGTCTTTGGACTTTTCAATATTTATATTGATCATATTTTATGCACTTATCGCCCACAAACCAAAAATATGCAGCAGAGTTAAAATGAGTAAATCAATTAGCTTTACCTCCTTTTTCTGTTACTCATGTATTCTTTTATATTTTTTATAGTCTTCTTTTTACGTGAAATTTTAAAGTTCTGCATAGCAAATGGAACTATCAGGAGCTCACATACACAAACTATGAATAAACAATCTACAAAATGGTGGAAAAGCTTTCCCAGCTGTACTTCAGCCAAGGGGCTAATGTCCAGTATTTACAAAGATCAGAAATTAAATACCACAGAAATAAATTCAATATTCAATAGAATGATTAAAAAAAAAAAGAAACACAACTAGCCAATAACTTTTCTAAAAGATGTTCAATATATCTAGTCATCCAGAAAATGGAAACCAAAAGTCCTTTTAGATCCCATCTCTCACCTCAGTCAGAATGGCCATTATCAAGAACCCTGACTCAAAATATAAGGATGTGAAGATGATGCCCACTGTTGTTGGGGTACATATTAATATAGTCATTGTGGAAATAATTTGGATGTTAACTTAAGCATTAATTTAGAGGTTATCTTAAGCATTCACTCTTTGGAATATACCCAAAGAACTCCATACACTACCAGAGATGAGTGTATTATCATATTTATTGTGCTCTTTCAGTTATAGCCTCTGAAACTGTTTGTATACAATGTTTTGAGCCACTACATGGGTGCTGGAACTCAAGTTGCATCCTCTGGTGGCTCACAACTGTCAGTAACCGCAGTCACAGGGTTCAAAGACCATTCTCTGACCTTCTCAGGGGCATCAGACATGCATGTAGTATACAGACATATGAGCCAGCAAGATATTCATGACAAATGATTGTTAAAACATGACAGTTAAGACATCTCCCCAGTGCTGACAAAAGGATCTGCAGCCTCAGCGGCAGATGAACTACAAGCTTACGTCTTTGTCTGAAGGTCATGTAACTGGGGAAAAAAATTATCTCTTGGATAGATATTAAGTCTTTTCTTTACAGGGCACATAAAATATTTTCTTGGTTAGGCTGAGGTCTAGCCAAACAGACAAAGTGACTTACAAAGTAGATTCTGAGTCATTTTCCATTAAAAGGGAAGAGATTTTCATCTTTCATGTGACAGAGACTGTAATTGTCAGAAAAACAAACCAAATACTCAATCATTGCTGTCAGGAGAGAACAGTGAATGAGTCATACAAAAACTAGAAATAAAAACGGCATAAATATCACAGAAAAATTAGAGACAGAAAGAAAAACAGAGTGCAGCATCAATGTTTTTGAGGTTCTCTTGAAACGGAGAGTCTCTCCAGGAAAGAAGAGAAGTATCTATACGTGAATAAACCCAGAGGAGTTTTTATTTATTTATTTTCTTTCTTTCTTTTTTATTATTATCATTTATTACAATTTATTCACTTTGTATCCTGGCTGTGGCCCCCTTCCTCATCTCCTCCCAATCCCACTCTCCCTTTCTCTTCTTCCCCTATACCCTTCCTCTAGTCCACTGATAGGGAGGACCTCCACCCCTTCTATATGACCCTAGCTTATCAGGTCTCATCAGGCTTGGGACTATGCATGAAGATTGCCTAGACCCTCTGCTTAGTTGTAGCCCATAGGCATCTCAGTCTCTAAGTGGATTCCCTAGTAAGGGGAGCAGGAGCTATCTCTAGCATGAATTCAGTGGCTGGCTCTCTGATCACCTCCACCTGAGGAATACAGGCCACAGAGGAAAACTATGCAACCAGTCCGGAGGAGTATTTATATCACAAACTGTACAGTTTTGGGTTCTAACAGGTAAATTCATTGGAGTAACTTAATAAGTAAATACCAAAATGAAAAACTAAAACTTTTAAATATCTTTGGAAACCTAAATCTTGTGCAAATAAAAAGGGACTGGGACCCTGTAAACACAACCAATGAGCTCACAGGGACCACAGCAGCATTCACAGTGCCTACAGGCATATGCACCAGACAGGGCCCTAGAGGGGACAAAAGTGGATTCAACACCCTCCTCCTTATTCCAGGAGCTACCACCTGTGGATAACCACTCACAAATGAAAGATAAGTTCTCTCTAAAAATATTGCACTGGAGAAACAATTCATGTGGTCTGGTCCCATGCCCAGCAGTAGATGGCCAATATCAAAAGAGATCAATGGCAACTTTGGAGATTATTTTGGTCTCATAATGTTCTGTCAGGAGTTGTTTTGTTTTGTTTGTTTGTTTGTTTGTTTGTTTTTACCCTTCCAAGTCCTTTTTGTATATATTATGGCTTCTGGCTCTGTGTTTTTGTGGAGTTATCGTGTGTAGGAGCAAGTGTGTCTGTATCTCTATGTGTTTATAATGCTTTTTCTTTTGCCCTTTTGCTTTGTTTATTTAGTTGTTTGGTCATGTTCCAGTAATGGCAAGTATAGAAATCCAATGTAATTTTTAAAATAAATAGTTATATAAAATTTAAATTGGGAAATAATTGAGCTTATATTTTAGAATACATGATTATGAGTTTCATGCTCTCTTTGTATTCTATACAATTTTATAGAAAGAATACAGTTGAAAAGATCTAACACATTTTTCAAAAGACAGATAATTATATAATTTATACTAAGTCACTTATTAATCCAATAATAATGTTTTATTTTTGGAGCCTTAAAATATTTTCTCTGTATACTGTATTTTAATTTATATATTTCTTCTCCAAGGCATGTTTTTCACAAGTCCATTTTATCCCTAATAGTCACTGTTACTTAAAAAAAAAAGACCTATTAGAATATTAACTATGGCTTCAAGTAATTTATTGGTTCATAAATTGGTAAAGGCCAAAGCAGGGTACAAAACTGGCAATTGCCAGTATCTAAAATTTACTGTAGAGTCTATGGTCATCTTAATGTCAAAAAAAAATAATGTGCATTAAAGAATAGTTTCACTCACTATTGGAATTCTTTTTTGTGAATAAATTATATTTTTGGTAATCCTGTTCAACATTTATTATACCATATTAGTGAAATTTAATGAGTATAACCTATGAAAGCATGTCTCCCGTCAATATAAGTACATATTAGAGTAATGACAAACAGCAAGCAAAAGGGCTTGGGCCAGTAGCTACTAGCTGTGAGAATACGGTAAGAAAACCGAACCTGTAGCTTTATTTACTGAGCCTTTTAATGTTTTCTTCACTTTATGTATTCTGCATAGAAAGTAGCTTGTAAGTGCTTGATTCACAGAATTTTTTTTATTAGTTTCATTTTGTTGTTTTATTTTGTTTTTCTAGACAATTCTCAACTCACTTTTCTCGGGTTTGTGACAACGTTCTCTGGTCCTTTATGGACAGTATTCGATGTAACACCTTGCATGGATAATTTTATAGGCTTGGTGTTTTATGTACTTCATTTATGCTTTTAATCTTGAGTTTAAGCATATCAACAAAATAACTGTTGAACAAATGAATTAATGATGCTGTCAGATCTGATGCATCTTAAATGGATCAGAAGAGTCCTTTTTTTTTTTTTTTTTTTTTTTTTTTTTTTTTTTTTGCTTCTCCTCAAAATGTTTCCACCTGAAACACTGAAACAGAGCAGGTTGAATATGTAGTGGGGACTTATATCAAAAGTCCAGCATGTATCAGTTACATGATACATTTTCAATATAATTAAACAGCTTAAATATGATCATGGAACAAAAGTATGAGTGTTAGGTAACTTTAGTAAAAAAACAAGGAATGGGAATGTAATCTATGAAAAAATTCAAAGATAATTTATGGACATACATAGAAGGAATTTTACATGGACTCAATGGTGTGTATTTTGGAATATGTATGTATATACGAATATGCGTATATATGCAATAACAAATAATGAAAAAAGAGAACATGAATTATAAGGAGCGTGGGAAGGAGTATAAGGGATGTTTCAGTTAAATAAAGGAAAAGGAGAACCATGGCAATTAGATTACAATCTTAAAATAAACAACAACAACAACAAAAACCTGAATCTTGAGTAAGGTCAGTGAAATTAGAAAGCAAAGGACACAGAAACTCCACTCCTCACAACACAGTCATCGTGGAAGACTGAGTAAACAGATGAGAGGTTTTGGAATCTGCAGGTCTACAGCAGAATGGCTTGCGGAAAAGTTGGAATTGCTGTGGAAAAGTTTGGGAGATTTTCAAAAGACTCAGATTTTTACGTATTCATAAAATTGTCATGGCATCATCAAAAGTTAGAGTGGGGAACATTATAGCTTAGATGGAAATGATAGTTGAGTGAAGACGACATCTGGATGTAGGCAGTGTTAGTCATGAACTACAAAGATTCATCTATTAATTGTGCAGCATAAACTACATAGAGGAGGAGCTCTTTGGTAATGTGCTCCAGAGAATATGCAGACTATGGTTTGTAATCACTGGGGAACACAACTTGTGAATGAGTTTGTCATCTTGGTGACTCATATGCCTAGACTGGCTTTGATATGCTAAGATTTCTTGGGAAACATCTAGGAGCAGTTAGATGGGAGAGATCATTAAACAAGCAGAGAGTTTTTCAGATAGCAATTCCACCTTTGAAATATGTGAACAAAGATAAGGAGAGGAGAAGTATTTTCTAAGATAAACTGGAGACCAAACAACAGTTCTTCGGTTCCATAAAATAAAGTCCATATTTAATCACTGACCATAACTAATGTAAGCATGGAACTTTGAAATGAAAGCCAAGGTGTAGTCAAAGGTAATCAGCATCTGGAGACCCTTGTGGCTTTTCCTGAAAAGAGATTTTAGAAGATAATCATTTTTAAAAATTTTTTAAATTATTTTATTTATTTTATATTCCGATTGCAGCCCCCTCCATTGTGTCCCCCCTGTCCCACTATCACACCCTGTTACCCCTTCCCCCGATCCCCTTCCTCTACTCCACAGATAGGGGGCCCTCCCCCCTACCATCTGACCCTAGCCTATAAAGTTTGAACTGCCTGCATCCTTTCTTTGTATCCTGGCAAGGCTGCCTCGCAAGGGGGAAGTCAACAAAGAGTAGGCAACTTAGTACATATCAGAGATAACCCACGTGGAGAATGATCTGCCTATGGGCTACATCTGAGCAGGGGGTCTAGGTCATTTTCATGCTTGGTCCATCGTTCATGCATCAATCTCTGCAGGCCACACTGGGGCCAGATTTGTTGGCTTTGGTGGTCTCCTTGCGGAGCTCCTGTTCTCTCTAGGTCTTGCTATACTCAAACTCTTCCATGAGGCTCTTTGACCACCTCCCACAGAGGAGGGAGCAGCCTTTCCACTAATAGGGGAAGTAGTCCTCCTACCCTACTGTCTGACGGTAGCTTATCAGGTCTCATCAGGGATACCTGGATATTCTTCTTCTGTGGGTTGGCTAGGTTGCCCCACCAGGGAGAAGTGATCAAGGAGCGGGTTAATTGAGTTCATGTCAGTGACTGTCTCTTTCCCCTTATTAGAGAACCCACATGGAGACTGAGCTGTCTATGAGCTACATCCTAGCAGGGGGGAGGGGGAGTCTAAGTTGTCTTTATACAAGGTCTTTGGTTGATTCATCAGTCTCTGCAGTCCCCAGTGGACTCTACTTGTTTGGTTTTGTGGGGCTCCTGTCTCCTCCAGTTTCTTCTATATGGGCCTTCTTTCATAAGACTTGCTCTGCCCAAAGATTGGCTGTGAGTCTCTGCATATGCTTGGACCCCTGCTGGGTAGAGTCTTTTAGAAGACATTAGTGGTAGGCTCCCTCTTGTTCCCTCTCTTCTACTGCTTTAGGTGTCTATCCTGTTTTCCCTTCTGAATAAGAATTAAGCATCTTCCCTAGGGTCCTCCTTGTTGTTTAGTTTCTTTGGTCTATAGATTTTAATATGTTTATTCTATATTATGTGGCTAATATTGACGTATAAGTGAGGATATATCATGTGTGTCTTCTGCTTCTGGGTTGCCTCATTCAGGATGATCTTTTCTAGTTCCATCCACTTGTCTTCAAATTTTATGATTTTAGCTGAGTAGTATTCCCCTGTGTACCAGAATGCCTGTATCCATTCTTCTGCTTAGGGACATCTAAGCAGATTGTTTCCAGATTCTGGCTGTTACGAATAAAGGTGCTATGAGCACAGTTGAGCAAATACCCTTGAACAGTTGAGCATCTTTTGGCTATATGCCCAGGAGTGATGTAGCTGGGTCTTGAGGCAGCACTATTCCTAGTTTTCTGGGTGAATAAAGGGTGAATTGTTGACCTCAGTGACTGTGCTACTGGTATTCTGTTCAGGAAGTTGTCTGCTGTGCCAATGTGTCCAAGACTAATATTACTTTCTTTTCAGTCAGGTTGGGTATATCTAGTTTTAGCACGAAATCTTTAATCTGCTTGGAATTGTGTTTGGGCAAGCAGACAGATATAGATCTACTTGCATTCTTCTACATGCAGACATCCAGTTTGTCCAGCACAGTTTGCTGAAGTTGCTTCCTTTGTTCCATTGCATAATTCTGGCTTTGTTATCAAATATAAGGTGTCCATGAGTTTGCTGATTTATTTCTGGAACTTTGATTTATTCCATTGGTTAGCTTGCCTATTTTTATGCCAATATTAAGTGGTTTTCATTACTATAATTTTATAGTAGAGCTTGAAATCAGGGATAATGATACCCTTGCAAGATATTTTCTTGTACAGGATTGTTTTGATTTTCCTGGGTTTTGTTTGTTTGTTTTGTTTTTCCACATGAAGTTGAGCATTGTTTTTTCAATGTCTCACTTTTTATTTCTGCTTTTGTTCATTTTGATATCCTTCCTGCCTTTTAGCTAGCTTGAATTAGGGTTTGCCTATCTTGCGGGTTTTCTCAAAGAACCAACTCTTTGTTTTCATACATTCTTTTTATTTTTCTCTGTTTAAAGATAATTGATTGCAGCTCTGTGTGATTTTTTCCTGCTACCTACTCTTCTTGGGTACGGATGTTTCTTTTTGTGGCAGGGCGTTCACACGTGCTGTAAATTTTCTAGTATGCGATCTCTCAAACTTACTTCTGTAGGCATTTAGTGTTAGGAACTTTCTGCTTAGCACTGTTTTTGTTTTGTACCGTAAGTCTTGGCATGTTGTACTTTCATTTTCATTGAGTTCTAGAAATTCTTTAATATCTTTTTTGAATTTATTACCCAGTACTTATTCAGTAGAGAGTTGTTTAGTTTACCTGAATTTATAGACTTTCTGCTGTTGAAATCTTGCTTTAAACCATGGTGATTTGACAAGGAATGGGATTACCTCAATTTTCTTGTATCAGTTGTGACCTCGTTTGTGGTCGATTTTGAAAAAGTTTCTGTGAGATGCTTCGAAGAAGATATATGCTTTTCTGTTTTGGGTGAAAAATTCTGTAGCGATCTGTTAAGTGTATTTGATTCATAAATTGTGTTAGCTCCATTATTTCTGTTTAGTTTCTGTCTGAATTACCTGTCCATTGGTGAGACTGGGGTATTGACATCTTTAACTATTCACATGGGCTTTTAAATGTGTAATTTAAGCTTTAGTGATGTTTCTTTTAAAATGTGGCTGCCCTTTCATCTGTGGCAGAGATGTTCATAGCTGAGGCATCATCTTGGCTTATTTCCTTCGATGAGTATGAAGTATCCTTCTCTATCTCTTTTGATTAACGTTGGTTGAAAGTCTATTTTGTTAGATACTAGAATGGCTACACCAACTTGATTCTTGGGTCCATTTACATGGAAAAAAACCATAAACCTGAACTCTGAGGTAATATCTATCTTTGATATTGATATGTGTTTCTTGTATGAAGCCGAATCATGGATCCTGTGTTCCCATCTTTTTGGTTAGACTTTTTTTTTTAATTGGAAATTGAGCTCATTCACATTGAGAGGTATTAATGGCCAATGATTGTTAATTCCTGTTTTGTTGTTGATGGTAATGGTGGTTATGTGTGTGTGTGTGTTTGTGTGTGTGTATGTGTGTAAGCATGCATATGCCTGTGAACTTCCCTTCTTTTGGTTTTTCTGTTGTGAAATTATGTATTTATTGTGTTTTCAGGAGTGTAGTTAGCCTCCTTGGGATGGAGATTTCCTTCTAGTACCTCCTACGTCTACATTTG
This sequence comes from Rhombomys opimus, assembly GCA_010120015.1. Taxonomy (NCBI): domain Eukaryota; kingdom Metazoa; phylum Chordata; class Mammalia; order Rodentia; family Muridae; genus Rhombomys; species Rhombomys opimus. The sequence goes on along the minus strand of REGO01000278.1, from coordinate 267,114 downwards.
TAGATAATATTGTTTAAATATCACTTTGTTGTGGAAGATCTTGGCCTCTCCATCAATAGTGATTGAAAGTTTTGCAGGGTATAAAAGTCTAAGCTAACATCTTTAGTCTATTGGAGTCTACAGGACATCTATCCAGGACTTTCTATCTTTTATAGCCTTCATTGAGAACTTGGTTGTAATTCTAATAGGTCAGCCTGTATGCGTTATTTGGCCTTTTTCCCTTATAGCTTTTTATATTCTTTATTTCTTCTGTATGTTTAGTATTTTGATTATTATGAGGCAAGGATCCTTTCTGGTCCTATCTATTTGGTGTCCTGTAAGCTTCTTGAACCTTTATTATTTCGTCCCTCTTAAGGTTAGGGAAATTATATAATTTTGTTAAAAATATTATCTAGTACTTTGAGTGGGGATTCTGCTTTTTCTATTCCTATTTTATGTTTGGCCTTTTGAGAATGTCCTAGATTTCCTGGCTGTTTTGTGTCAGATTTTTTTAGATTTAATGTCTAATTTTCTTTGACTAACTTTTTTTTGACTAATGTATCAAGTTCTTCTATTGTATGCCGTATGCCTGAAATTCTCTCTCTTTTCTCTTTTGTTCTGTTGGTGATGCATGCGTTTGTAGGTCTTATTAGTTTACTGAGGTTTTTCATTTTGAAGATTCCCTCAGCTTGTATTTTCTTTTTTCTTCTATTTCCATTTCCCAGTCTTAAATACTCAACTCATTCTTTTCACTGGTTTTGTTTGTTTGTTTGTTTTTGTTTTATTTACTTGGCTTTCTTTAAGTTTATTCATTTCCTCCCATTGCTTGCTTGTATTTTTCTGGATTTCTTCTAGGGATTTTATTTTTTAAATTTACTTTTTAAGGATTTTTATCATCTTCCTAAATTTTGTTTTAATATAATTTTCTTGTGTTTCAGCTGTGTTAGAATATTCAGGGTGGTAGAGTAGATGTGGTAGAATAGCTGGGCTCTGGTTGTGCTGTATAACCCTGGCTGTTATTGATTATGTTTTTATGCTGACCTCTAGGCATGGATTTTGAGTAATTTTAAGTTTAGGTACTGATTTTTGAGTTAATTTTTGTTGATTTTTTTTTCTTTTGGAGCCTATTTCCTCTCTGTTTTTCTGGACTGATAGGCCTATGATTATGGTGAACGAAGAGTCCAGCAGGTTACCTCTCTTTGCTGGTATTTGGCAGACTATGTAACCTTTGGGGTTTATGTGTGCTCTTGTCAATGAGGTTCTGGAAACTGGTATGCCCTCTTTAATTTCAGGTACTTGTGGGGCCTCTTGTAGAGCAGTGGGCTTCTAGGGCTCTGGGTACCTGTGCGACCTCTGGTAGAACAGAGGGCTTCTGCCAGAGTTGTGAGCCAGGATTTGGGGCTGAAGGGAGGTCTTGGTCCTACATTTTTATGCTGAATATATCAGTCATTTGCCTCAATACTCCATTTTCCCTATCTAGTCAATTTTCTATAACATACCATACTGCTGATTATAATGGAAGCTGTTGATTTAATTGAAAATAACACAAACCTACCCATTAACATTGCTCCAAATTCATTTTGGTATAATGCCAAGAAAAAAAGTAGAATCTTTCGGTTGAATGATTGCTGGAAAAGTAAAAAATAGTATGAAGTTGGAGAAAGTGTAAAAGACTTGTATCTTATGTTTTTGGTTGTGAGCCTAACCTTTAATGGCTGAGTCATTTCTACAGCCCAAGACTTGTATCTTTTAAGAACAGATTTGTTTCGGGAATGCCTGATGACCTTAGATATTGAAGTAATAAAGAAACTATAAGAGAGAGAAAGAATAATAAGAAAAGAATATTCCAGTTACCTAGAAATACAAGCTGATGGAAAAAGAGATAAGCAAAGGAGCCATTTCTAGAGATGGTCACTATTTGAAAAGTGACTTTTTTTTTTTTTTTTTGGAAACGGCTACTAAATCAAGGTGATTGTGGTGTTCATAGAGGAGATTTTATGGGGAGACATTTGTCAGAGCATATCTTGAAATTCTGTGAGAATTTGCTATAATCAGAAATAAGGAACAAGTAGTGATTTTCTCTTCTTTACTTTTTAATAGAGGTGAGGTAACCCAGAAATAGGGTTTTTTTTTGTTTGTTTGTTTTGACAATGAGCCATTGAATTTATTTTATTACAAAAGTTTATTACAATGTGTGATAGGCTCCAGGATAATACTTCATTCTAGCTGCAGGTGGCAAAGATGTTATGGCAGGGAATACAGATGTTTAACTGACTCCAGGATAACACTTCATTCTAGCTGTAGGTGGCAAAGATGCTATGGCAGGGATCCAGATGTTTAAATAGGAATGGAAGAAGATCACCATCACCTCAGATATGAGGAACAGCTTACTTTTTGCTAGATTTCTTAATTCCACCTGTGGCCAAGGGACTCTTCCCTGAAGCCTTGGCTTTTAGCTCCTCGAGTGTCTTCTGCTCCTCTTCCTGATTCTGTTGGAAAGCTTTATCTTCCTCATCCATCTCCTTGGCCTGCTTCTTGGGCTGTTTCAGGGGCTTCTTTTGGCCACCTTTGCAGCTGGACCTGGCACCGACAGCCCCTTCCCCAGTTCCCGATCCTAAGATAGCAATATTACTAATTGATACAACTATGAAATAGCTTACCCTTCTTCAAAAAGTGAATAAAGTGTCCTGGGAATACGTCTTCTTACGTCTTAGGTGCATCTTCTCTTCACCTTTTTGATGGAAGGATACCTTTACAAAGTATAATGAAGTTAAACCTTTTCCGTATTTTCATCTCAAGCCCATTTAACACACCTTTATTTGCCTATAAATGTTAACTCAACTGCTACTGTGTCCAAAGTGCAGCATCAAGAGTTTGTGGTGTGTAGATACAACTGTGCCACACATGACAGTCAGTTACAATTAGGGAATTGTGGAGGAAAACTTCTTCTGTCAGTGAGTCAGGAAACTAGGTGTTAGTATGTTTGTGTGTCATGAACTTTGAGCAGGGGAGCTTAGCGTATTCAAGAGCATCTGGTGATGTGCTGCGGAAGTATATGAAGTTTAGCCTGCACAATGGGATTCATAGGAGAGAAACTGAGGTTACCTTAGCATTGGCCTTCCATGCATTGTGTCCCTTGTTTTACTATTCCCTGAGTGAGCCCTATCTCAGCACGTGTGGCGACTGAGGTTTCATAAAGAGTAAACACTTTTTAAAAAATTATTATTTCCCACATAGATGAAGAGAAAACAAGTTTCAGCATTGCTCACACTCACCCAGCTACGTTTCTTAAATGTTATTTCTGAGTGAAATAATTTCAGAAGAACCTAATTAGAACTAGATTTCTAAACCGAATTTTTATGATAATCTCAAAAGAACTTGAAGAGCAAGGGAGGTTAGAAAAGCAATAGTATAGGTTACCTCAAGAAAGAGAAATTATTGTCTGGCTATTACGAATAAAGCTTCTATGAGCATGTTTGAGCAAATGTCCTTGTTGAGTACTTGAGCATATTTTGGATATATGCCTAGGAGTGGTATAGCGGGATTGAGGAAGCACTATTCCTAATTGTCTGAGAAAGTGCCAGACTGATTTCCAAGGTGGTTGTACAAGTTTACATTCCCACCAGCAGTTGAGGAGGAGGGTTCCCCTTTCTCCACAATCTCTCCAGCATGTGTTCTCACTTGAGATTTTGATTTTAGCCATTCTGATGGGTGTAAGGTGAAATCTAAGGGTTGTTTTGATTTGCATCTCCCTGATGGTTAAGGACATTGAGCATTTCTTTAAGTGTTTCTCGCCCATTCGCCATTCCTCTACAGAGAATTCTCCGTTTAGCTCTGTACCCCATTTTTTAATTGAGTTGCATGATTTGTAACTTACATGCTAAGACTCTGAGACTTGGGCAGAGTGCAGGGAACCGTATGAAAGAAGAGGGAGTTACTAAGACCTGGAGAGGACAGGAGCACCACAAAGACCAAATATATCTGGGCACAGGGGTCTTTTCTGAGACTGATTCTCCAACCACGGTCCATGCATGGATATAACCTAAAACCCCTGCTCAGATGTAGCCCATGCAGCTCAGCATCCAAATGGATACCCTAGTAAGGGGAACAGGGGCTGTCTCTGACATGAACTCAGTGGCTAGCTCTTTGATCACCCCGCCCCCTGAGGAAGGAGCAGCCTTGCCAGGACACAGAGGAGGACATTGCATCCAGTCCTGATGAGACCTGATAAGCTAGGGTGAGATGGAAAGGGAGGAGGACTCCCCTATCAGTGGATTTAGAGAGGGCAGGGAGGAAATGAGGGAGGGAGGGTGGGATTGAGAGGGAATGTGGGAAGGATCTTCAGCTGGGATACAGATTGAGTAACCTGTAATTAATATAAAAATAATTATATAAAAATAAATCTTTTCATTTTTTTTATAACATTAATTTTCAGGAAAGTGGTCTTTAGGTAAGACTTTAACTAATGAAAGTAAATTACATTTTTGGATTAATGTGTTCACACATAATTTATTGTTGCTGTTGATGGTGTGTTTTGATATGAGTCTGTCATGTAATGTAGTTTAAACTTGAACTCAAAATTCCTTTGCCTCATCTTTCCATATACTGGGATTATAGACAAGACCCCCCACACTCAGATGATTTTGCATATTTTTTTTATTTAAAGAAGCAACAAATTCTTTAAAGATGAAGGGATATTTAGCCAATATCTATAAAATATCCAAGCTGAATTCTTGATTGTCCAATGAAGGCAACATTCTTTCTTTTACATTGTTTTTTATTTTAAGATTTATTATTTATTACAGTTTATTCACTTTGTAGCCCAGCTGTGGCCTCCTCTTTCTTTTCCTCCAATCCGAACTTCCCTCCCTCTTCTCCTCCCATGCCCTTCCCCTAGTCCACTGATAGGTGAGGTCCTCCTCTCCTTCCATCTGACTCTAGCCTATCAGGTCTCATCAAGACTGGCTACATAATCTTCCTCTGTGACCTGGCAAGGCAGCACCAACTACTGGGGTGATCAAAGAGCCAGCCACTAAGTTCATGCCAGAGACTGCCCTTGCTCCATTTACTAGGGAACCCACTTGGAGACTGAGTCCATGGGCTACATCTGAGCAGGGGTTTTAGGTCCTCTCCATGAATGGTCCTTGCTTGGGATATCAGTCTCTGCAGGGCCCCCAGGACCCAGTATTTTTGGAGCTCCTGTCCCCTTCAGATCTTTCTATCTCCCCCTTCTTTCATAAAATTCCATGAGGGCACAGGACAGGAGCACACAACAGATGACCTCTGAAAGATTCTACTAATCAAAGAATCTGAGCAGAGGCTGAGACTCACAGCCAAACTTTGGGCAGAAGGCAACGTTCTTATTCTAACAAAGTACCAGATAAAAGAAAGGAGGGCATAGGAAGGGAATAAGAACAAGTTTGATTCACGATTTAAGAGTCCACCCTGGTATAGAAAGATGCTGGGCTCAGGCAGGAAGAAGAAGAGGTGGCTGGTACATTGCATCTCATATTCAGGAGGCCGGTGTTGAATTCACTTATTGCATTTATTCGGTTAGGAAGTCCAAACCATGGACAATGGATCTTTCCATCAGTTAAACCTCTCTGGAAATGTCCTGACGGACACACCTCGAAGCGTATCCCCTAATTGATTCTAAATCTCATCAAGATGACAATTAAATTCTCTATCTCCATAATCGGTTTTCTTCTGTGGAGAAACTACAGGAATTTTTCTGTTAAATCCAATGGAAACTTGTTGCTATGATTTTTGATAATCAGAGGTAGGAAATGGTCACATAGAACAGAAATGAAGTGCATTTTATCAGCACTAACTGTTGGTAGGTAGGTACATATTTATGTGCATTTGATGAATATTTATATGCATTTGAGATTCTTTTCTTGTTCGTAAACCTTTCAAACTAAGTGAATAAAAAATTCTATGAACTATATTTTGTAATGTAGAGGTACTTTTATGAAATATTCCCGATTATACATTGTTACACTGTTAGAAGGAACATTTTGATTCATTAGTTGTCACAAAAGCTAACAGTCTCTTTAACATTCAATCCAAATAATATAATGAAATCCTCACTTTCTCCCGCAGTCCAGTCCAGAGAATTATATTTCCAAGGAACAAGTGACAATGTGGTTTTGTACAACATTTTTTAATGCAGGGAATGAAAGATTCCATTGCTTTACAGATTTTGTCCTCTTGATCTATATCTGAATATTATCAAGTATATTGTATATCTTTTTTCATTAATGAAGCAAAGGTAATATATGTTAATATAAATAATTGTCATCTTTATGTAGAAACTAAAAGAATATTGCTTTGGGTAGTATTCATTCCTTAATAATAGAAATCAAAATTTTATCGTTGCATATTAAATTGGAAGAAATGGTCCAGAAGAGCATAGAAAAAAGTCTACAAATAGGTACACAGCCCATACATTGTTGTAAAAAATATGAAAGAGAAAAAAAAGTTCATTATGAAACAGAGAGAACAACAAATGAATACCAGTTATAGATATTCATTAATTTGGGAAGAAAATTTTACTGAGATGTATACTATTTTAGAAACATTGCTTTGCTATTTAATTACATCATATATTTTCTATAAAATGAATTTTCTTGCAAATTTTATCTAAATATTTCTTATAAAGTTCATGACATATACAAGAAAGAATGGCATTTGACTATAAATTTATGTATTCTGTCTCATTGTCTTTATTTTATATTCTTATAAATTAACAATTAAATTGACTAAATGTGTTTATATGCTTAAATGTCATTTGAATCTTTTTGAGAGTCTAAGATATGTGCTCTTATTTTAGCAAACTACAATTGTAAATTCCCCAAATGAAAATATTTTCTGTTTCTTTAGAACACAATAGAGCACAAAATTTAAGAATAGGAAAAAGGAAAACTTATTAAAATCTGAAAAACTTACTAAAATTAAAATTCATTGTTTTAGTTTAAATTTGTGTTTAATACATGTGTGAAAGTTTTACCGTGCACGAAAAACGAGAAAATCATTCAGCAGGTAGTAGACATTGTGCCGGGACTCTCTAGGTGCCTTCTCTGAGCTGAATATGCATTACTATTTTCACTCTTCCTTTTTTATGGTTTGCACCGTTAGCTAGTTTGTCATTGAACACTGACACTCATAGACAGTAACAGCATTGGCAGTAATGTCATGAGAGATTTGAAAGTTTAATTGCTTTTTATCTTTGGCACTCTACAGGGAAAAAAACACACACATTTCATAATTTACTTCTTGAATAAATGGAGAGGGGCTCTAAAAAAATACGATGTGAAGATCTGTTTAGCCACTGGGCAAAGCATCTATTATTAGAGATTATTCTGAAACAATTAATACTAGAAAGTATACACTAACAGTGGCACATGTCTGTAATCTCAACACTCAGCCATGCAGAGGCAAATGGATCTCTGTGGGTTCAAGGCCTGTCTAGCCTACAAAGCAAGTTCAGGACAGCCAAAGCTACACAGAGAAACCCTGTCTCAAAAACCCAAAAAAGAAAAAAGAAAAAAGAGAGAGAGAGAAAGAAAGAACAAAAGGGGGTACCACACTCATTGATTGGAAAAGTGAATCTTGGAAAATGGCACACCTATTATATAGGTAAAATAATTTCAAAAAATCTCTTAGTTTAGCACCTAAGATGTGATGTCACTTCATGAGAGTTAGATTTGTGCTCACGTTATATTAATGCCTTTGAGCACTTTTATATTTGTCAGCATTACTATAGGCACAGGTAAATCTTTATTTTAGATTGCTATCTAAAATCATAGCAAATAAAATCATAATATTATGCAAAAAGTGTTAAACCCATATTCACTCTACAATTAGGGGTATAGTTTTACTATAGTATGCCTATATGTGTCTAAATTTTGATGCAAATATATGTTCCATAATGATAACACAACATCAAACATGCATAGTCTGTAAATAATGAAAACTTAGCTTCCTGTCAAATTCTTATATTAGGAGCATGATAGTGTAAGGTTAAGTGTGGAATACTTATTAGTAAATTCTTCATTAGTATCATTAGTTCTGAATCATAATTAGGTGTTTATTAATTATTAAAATAAATATAATATACAAAGCAATTATATATTGTTATATATAATTACATGTTTTGATTTATTCTTATTTTTATATAGTTTTATATAATTACACATGTTTTGATTTATACTTGTAAATTCATATATTAATATTATATTTTCCTAAAATCTAATAATCACAGATTTGTAACATAAAATATTTCTCTGTAAACAACATAAGTAAATTTTTTGAAATTTATTTTTTATGTTTCCCATAGGAATAATTCATAGGATTATTCTCTCTTTTGTTTGACTTGCATCCTTGATTCTAAAACTATATCATCAATTTCTTTTTCTTCTAGGGCTTAGTATCTTCTGCATTACCATTTATAGATACATTAACAGTTTACCTTAGAAGTATAAAGAGCATCACTTTTTACTATTTGTTTATTAAGAACAGAAAACAGACTTATTTTTTATACATCTATTGGTTCAAATAACTGCTGTGAGAATGAGTCAGTTTTGGGAAACTCCAGCATTAGGTCTGTCTGTTTAGGTGTGTGTTTACATTTTGTGAATGACTATTAAATTCACTATAATAAACTTGTACATTGATTTACACTAAAATAAAAAGTGGATGTTGAAATAATTGCTTCATGAGTATTCTAGCACTTGAGAGTGGATTGCATGGTATTTTATAAGATAAATATAATAATATTGTAATAATTTATATTAGAAGATCTGCTAACTAATACATTCTTTTTTGGTTTTGGTTTGTTTTTTCCATTTGCTTCTAATTTTTTTTTTATAAAGTACAGTTTATTCACTTTGTATCCCAGCTGTAGCCCCCTCCCTCATTCTCTCCCAATCCCATCCTCCCTCTCTCATCTTTTCCCAAGCCCCTCCCCAAGTCCACTTATAGGGGAGGTCCTCCTCCCTTTCCATCTAATCCTTGGCTATAAGGACTGGCTACACTTGGAGACTGAGCTGCCATGGGCTATATCTGTGCAGGGGTTCTAGGTTATCTCCATGCATGGTCCTTGGTTGGAATATCAGTCTCAGAAAAGACCCCAGGACCCAGAGGTTTTGATTCTGTTGCTCAACTTTTGAAGCCCCTGACCCCTCCAGGTCTTTCTATCTCCCCCTTCTTTCATAAGATTCCCTGCACTCTGCCCAAAGTTTGGTTTTGAGTCTCAGCATCTGCTTTGATACCTTGCTGTGCAGAGTCTTTCAAAGGACCTCTGTGGTAGGCTCCTGTTCTGTTACCTGTTTTCTCCCTCTTCCAATGTCTGTCCATCTGCCTTTCATTCTATTAGAGGTGAAGATGCTGAAGAAATAAAATCAGGGTTTTGGGTGTTTTGTCTGTTTGGTTGGTTTTTGTTTTGTTTTCTGCTTAAATTTGATCCTGCTTCCACCCCATACTATTAGTTTGATTTTCGAGTAATTACAACATGATCTGTAACTCTAGATAGTTGTTGGGCTGAAACTTGTCTTCCATTTGAACATTAATAATACATACAGCAATTACTATAATTTTAGTTATATGTGTGTATGTGTGTATGATGACAGTAGAAAGGAAAGGGATTATGTAGGAAAAGAAAAAAAGGTGTGAGTGGGAGAAGACAGACACCTAGGGAATGAATTTAAACAAAGTAAATGATTCATATGTATGAAAATGCCATAATGAAATCAATATTTTCTACAATTATTATATGCTAATAAAATAAATTTTAAGTAATAAAAGAAAGAAATATTTCAGTTCATAAGATTTAAGAACTTGCTAAAAAAATATTCAAAGAACAATAACCAGGAAACGATCCAAATTTAGAAATAGTAGTAGTCCAGCAACAGATTAAGTACACTGCACTGAGTCTCTGTTAATTTTCTGACTGTAATTTCCAACTCGTATTTTTTTTTCTTCTGAAAACAATCATGTTAGGATTGGAGAAATTTCTCCGTGGGTAGAGCACAGACTGCTCTGAGAGAGGGTTTGATTCCCAGCACTCACATTCTAGCTCACAACCCTTTGGAACTCTTTTCCCTAGAGATTTGCAGTGCTCTTCTGGCCTCTGTGGCCACTGCGATGCACATGCTTGGTCATACATGTAGAGAGACATAATGCCTGAAATGTCTTAGACAACATGTAAATATTTAGCCCATAGAAAGGCACAACACGTGTAAGAACATGCTGAACATGTGCTAACATGCAAGCCTATCAAGTTAGACACCCTCATGAGCAGAAATTCAGTAAGGTGTTTCACTCTCATATGGCCCGAAACATTTTCTCAAGTAAGTTCAGAAAATTACGTAAATTCCCATTAAGCTGTCCATAGTTTTTCTATCTCACTTCAATCCTTCGTGGAAAAAAAAATAATGCATACACATACAGAGTTTGGCGTCTGACAGGAAAATAATGAGGAACTGTGACTCTGATTTCTTCAACGTTCTCAGCAGGAGCGCACACAGCCTTCCACATCAGGACTCTAGTCACTTGAAAGCTCTTTGCCATTCTTTTGTTTCTTCACTAAACTTATCAGTCTGGCTTTGGGATAGGAGACACACCAAGTTCTATCATGCATGAAGGCCAAACTAAACTATCGTGGCATTCTTTGGGGAAATGTTTATGCATATGATATTATCATCTATGTTACAGAGAATAGATTTTTTATAGACATACATGTATTTATGAACAGAATTTATTTTGTCACTGGATTAGTAGAATAGTGAAATTACTTTTTCGGAATGTCATTTCTATTTCCGAAGACTGGAAGCTTCTTGATTTTTCCTCAGATGTCCTTCACTCTCCTAGTGTTAATATTTATGTTAATTAAGAGAGAACTATAAATGAACTGATAAGTCAGCTACAGAAGTGAGCTATGCAAACAGCTTTTCTACAGAGGTTCATCATTTTATCCTCAAGTAAAGACCCAGTAACATGACCTCCACTTAATCTTTTCTTATTATTTGATCTTTTGAATAAAAATTGCACTGTGCTCTCAAGGTAAAAAGGGTTGATTCATTCTAACATTGCTGCAGCATCATAAATGGCACAGATAAAAGCCTATTTAGCAGGGCGTAAGGTCACCATAAACCTCTTGTTAGTTTTTAACAAATGTAGACATATCAAAAAGGACTCAAAGACAAATAACAAAGAGGAAAGATAATGAGCCATCAAAGGAAAAATGCTTATTGCAGCTCCACTTTGATATTAATCAAACGGCTTGTGAGTGAGAGTTGAAACAGATGAGGTCAATAGGCAGGATTTGGGTTAAGGCAAAAACTAAACTGATGACTTCAGCTCGAAATTTCGAAAGTAAAGCAGAAGGTCAGCATGTAAGATTCTGTTTTCAGAGAGTGAGCCCTGACTTCATGGCCAAGGTTCACAACAGCAGCACTCAATATACTTAAAAAAAAGCCAAAGCTTTTGTTTGTTTGTTTTTACCAATGGAAAAAGATATGATACCTTAAATATAAAAACTATTTATAGTTAAAAAAATTAAAGTTACTCTTCTTTTGGTGATTAAGGTAACTTTTTGAAACAGGAATTAAATGTTCATAATTATATACATATATTTGCATATGTGCATATATGTATATAAACATTATTAAACATTGATTCTTTTCTTATCCTAACCACAATTTTCTCTTCCTCCATTCATCCTAGCACTCCCCACACTTCCCTGTTTCCTGTGTCCATTCCTTCTTCATCTCCCAGGATGAAAAAAGCAGGCCTCCAAGAGACAACCAACAAACATGAAAAATAAGCACTCAGGAAGGCAAAGCTAAAGCCTTCACCCCAAAGCTAGACAAGGCAAACTAACAGTAGGAAAGAAGTCCAAAGAGCAGGCAAAGGATTCAGAGACAAAGCTGCTCCACAGTTAGGAGGCGCAGAAAACCACTAAGCCACAACCTGTCCTCAGAGGACCTGGAGCAGGTGCCATGCTCGCCACGCCCTGTGTTGCATCACAGAGGCACAAAGCTTGTAGATGTGTACATATAACTGTAACATACTTTCATTATTAAAAGCAGCTTCTTTTAAAACAACAAGGAAGACCCTAGGGAAGATGTTCAATCCTCATTCAGAAAGACAAACAATAGAAATCGGAAGCAGGAGAAGACAGGGAACAGGACAGGAGCCTACCACAGACGGCCTCTGAAAGAATCTACTGATCGAGGTATGGAAGCAGAGGCTGAAACACATAGCCAAAGTTTGGGCAGAGTTCAGGTAATCTTATGAAAGAAGGAGGAGATGGAAAGGCCTGGAGGGGGCAGCAGTTCCAAAAGGAGACCAACAGAGCCAAAAAACAAAAGCAACAACAACAAAACCCTGAGCCCTGGGGCCCCTGAAGAGAATGATATCCCAAACAAGGACAATGTGTGTAGAGGATCTAATACTCCAGTTCAGATGTAGCCCACAGACTCAGTTTCTAAGTGGGGCCCCTGGTAAAGGGAGCAGGGGATTTCTCTGTCATGGACTCAGTGGCAGGCTTTCTGGTCACCTCCCCTGGGGGGTGCAGTCTTGTCAAGCCACAGAGGAACACAACCAGTCCTGATGAGACCTGATAGGCTAGGGTCAAAGAGAAGAGGAGGAGGACCTCCCCTATCAGTGGACTAGGGGAGAAGCATAGGGGGAGAAAAGGGAGGCAGAGTGGGTTTGGTAGGAGAGAAGGGAGGGGGCCACAGCCAGGATACAAACTGAATAAAATGTAATAAGTGGTGACAATAGAAAGGGAGAAAAAGTAGCTTTTCCTAATGTTTAGGAGGCTTTAAAATTATTTCTACATCTTGTATTCTCAGAATTTATTAATTCCAGTTTGGCAATCACTTAGTGAAGGGAACTTCTGTCCCTCCATCAATCTGTAGCATACTGAGTTCACAACCAAGAGAAGGAAGAAGGGGAAGAGGTTTCTGTGTGATGCTAATCAGTTTGCACATGTGGATTAAAATGTTACTTTTGTCTTGATTTTTTTCAAATGTTTACTTTTGTTCAACTTGGTTCATGGAAAGTTCACATGGTTAAACATCTTCCAAGAACTATAAATGACTCCTAGATTATAAAATAAATGACAAATGAACATGGTCTTGACTCATAGGCATTTCATCATCATGAAACTTCTCATACAGGCACAAACTAGAACTCCTTGTTTATCTAGGATAAATTCATATTTCATATGAAAGCTAGTTAAAATTAAAATCATAGTTTTGGAAAAAATTATTACAGTTCTTTTTCGATAAATGTGTACATATATTACTCTTCTGCATAAAAAGCATGCTTTGCAATATATTTAAATTTATTATACATATAATAAATACATATAAATTATACATAAACACACATACACACACAGAGCAGACAGACAGACAGAGAGACAAAGAGAGATGCAGAGACACAGAAAGGGAGAGAGAGAAAACTAATCCTAAGTTAATGCTATAGTCTGTCCATTCACAAAGCTGTGGTTAACTGCTGTAATTTTCTGTTTTCCAGCTATAGTCATTCCAAAACTCTGGTACTTCAAACTTAGCACCTCACATATTCAATTACATTTATATTCATATCCCCCTATATCCTAGTACAAATTGTTATATTGTAATTTGATAAGATAATTCATAACTAATCAGAAGGAAATTTTTGAAACACATACACAGTTTCAAATAATGGGAAGAAAAGACATTTTCCTCTTTTCCTAAAATGATACAAAAGTAAGTTAAAATGGGTTTCTTAAACATGTTTTTGGTTGCAGTACTAACTTATCTATGTATTAAATCATATGATTTATAATTAAAATACTATAGGTTAAATATTAATTTTTAATTCTTAATTTTATTTACAAATTATAAATAACAGAGTGCCCTCTTTTTGTTTTCTGTGAGGACATTTTACTGTTTCACTCAGGCCTGGCTAAAGCTTTCCATTGTAAATGGCAAGCAGGCAGCACAATTTTACCTCATGATAGGAATATTTGGCTTCTTTTCTGAAACTTGGAATGAAGACAACTCCCAGTATTTCAAGGAAATTCTACTTAACAACCTGTATCCTAAATTCATAGTCAGTTTTGATTTTTTCATTCTTTGTACTACACTTATTTTAAAAATAACCTACAAGGCCACCATATCTACAGCTCGCAGTAAGAACAAAAAGGAAATATAAACTTTAGCCAAGGTAATATATTCTGATGCTAATTTTGATCACACTGTATTAAATACTTCCAATAATGACACCATGGTTTTTAATTAACTTGAATATTATAACATTTTATATATAAATATTTTCTTTGTTTTGACATGTATCATCTTATTTGACAATAGTTTAATTATACAAGTGCCTCTTTTCTGTGTTTAAACAAATTTAAGGTATTATACAAAAATATTCATGTGGTCAATCAAGCAAAGACATTATATATACTCCTTTCAGGAAGAGAGGTGCTGGTTTCAAAACACTTGGTCTGATAGTATGAAATGTGGAAGATTCTTGAATAACCAGAATGCACTTGGAAACCAAGTTCAAATGGGCCCATTTCTATACTCCCTTCATAAAGCCATAACATACAACTGGCTGCATAAAAACTTTTCTTTATAACATGCTTACTTTTCAAATTTAGATTTGGATGTCTGCATGCATGTGTGTGTGTGTGCACATATGCCTGTGTGTTTCCAAGTGTACCTCTGTATGTACGTATGTGCACATGTGCAAGTTGAGGTTCATAGCACAGCAGGAGTATGCATATCAAGCACAACTTTACCAGCAGTCTTTTTTTTTTTTCCAGTAAGTTGGTCCAAAGGATCAAACTCAGGTTGTTAGAGGCTTGGAAGCAAGTAGCCATCCCCATATCTGATGACATCTCATC
>REGO01000278.1:235523-247884 GCA_010120015.1 Rhombomys opimus | reverse complement strand
TATCAGTGGACTTGGAAAGGGGCACAGTGGTGATGAGGGAGGGAGGGAGGGACTGGGAGGGAATGAGGGTTCGGGGCATGGCTGGGATACAGAGTTAATAAAATGTAACTGATAAAAAAAATAGTTCCTTTTTGTTTTGACTGGTTCTATAACAAATTTGCATTGATGTCAATGCTGTTCTATTACTCAGAGTTCTGTGGGCTTTGGATTCCAGACAGATCAAGGTTCTAGCGTAAAATGTAGGTTAAACTTAGCTTCTTGGCTTTGCTGTAACCCCTTTTTAGTTGTTTCCTTGTGTGATGTTTCATCACTACTTCTAACATCCAGGTCTATTCAAAGCCCCCACCAATTTATCTACAGGACTTCAGCTTTCCCTGATAAAGTACTGGTCCCCACAGAGGTTTTACATCATGAGTTTCAGCTTCAATAAGTTGCGATTTCCTGTTTGTGCCTGTTTTTACCTACAAACTTGAGGTCTGTAACCTCCCCTGTGAACTATCTTCTTATTTGATTTTCAGCTTCTTCTTCACTTTACTTATTGGAAGAGAAAAAGGACATCTAAGTTTCATACTGGCAAATGGAAGCAGACATTTTTCAAATTATCCTCCAAGAGTCTTACCAAATAGACATTTTCCTAACAGTACTGGCTTAGATTTCAGAAGTGCATAAACACCTACACTGTTTTATATGGTATTTTAATTGCACTTTGTTTGAAATCAGTTTTCAAGGCCTCTTTTCTTTAGAATGATATGAATAAACAAATTTTGTACTATGCCCTCTGTTGTTTATTCAACAAATTTTATATAGTGTCAAAGTTTTTCTTTGTCTCCATCAAAGTAGATATTTCAATAGTTGCATATGTTCTGACAAATCAGTAGGTTATCCTAGAATTTCTGCATACTTTCACCAGTGAAAAAGATATATCAGCTGAAACTGAGGGCTAGATCAGCCGAACTGCCATCTTTACCATCTGGCTTTTCTGCCTTCTTGACATAGCTCTTCCTGATGCTGTGAGAAGTACACCATGTCAGCAAAGGCAGCCCTTTTAGACACCTGCAGCTTTCTTCAGATCAACAAAAGCATCTGATGGAGCTGCTTTGACACCTACCACAGCAGGTGTTGAATCTATGCTAACTACAAAAGATACTTCCTATTCACACCATAATCTCTCCACTGTGAAGCTTGCTGTCTCAGTGGCCCCAAAGACTGATATTCTCACCCATATGCATGTACCATATTCTAGGAACACAAACATCTTCTTGCCAATCCTAAAAAGGAATTCAGTGGCTTGTCATATGCAGACATTTATTATTTGAGTTCCCTGTCTCTAAAGTATATCAGTTCTTTGTGTTGACAGATATTTTTGGTAATTTCTTTAATTAGTGCAACACATACAAAAAAAAATACGAGGTATAATGCACATCTACAAAGTGCCAGTGGCTGGTTTTGTTTGTTTGTTTGTTAGTTATCAACTTGACACAGGTTGGTGTCACTTGGGAAGATAAAAGATAAATTAAGAAAATGCTTTTATCAAATTGTCCTATAGGCAAATTTGGAGTCATTTTCCTAATCGTGGTTGATGCAGAAAGATATAGTTCCCTGTGTACAGTGACATACACACGTGGTCAGGCAGTGCTGGGCCGGTTGTATAAGACAATAAGAAAGCAGTCAGAAATCCACAGGAGCAAAGCAGTAAGTGGTGCTCTTCTTTGGCCTCTGATTCACTTTCCGTCTCCAGGTTGCGGCCCTGCTTCAGTTCCCATGTGACTTCTCTTAACGATGTTCACGTAAGCCAAATAAGTCATTTCTTTCCAAGCTATCTGTGGTAATGGTGTTTATCACAGTGATGAGAAAGCCAGCCTACAATCATGCCCATGTCAATAAAAGCAAAAGACTTGTTAGTACTCATAAAAGCAGAGCATAAACTTCCCTGACTTCATCAAATCTCCTGTCTTTTGTTTTGTTTATATTTTATTTATTGTTTACTAATTACAGTTTATTTACTTTGTATCCCGGTCACACCCCTCTCTCTGGTCTCCTCCCAGTTTCACCCACCTTCCCTCTTCTCCCCCTATGCCCTTTCCCTAGTCCCCTTATTGATGAGCTCCTCCTCCCCTTCCTCTGACCCTAGACTATCAGGTTTCATCAAGGCTGGCTGCATCATCTTCCCATGTGGCCTGGGAAGGCTGCACCCCCCCCCCAGGGGGAGGTGATCAAAGAACCAGCCACTGAGTTCATGTGAGTGGCTTACTAGCTAACCCCCTTGAAAACTGAGCAGCCTGTGGGCTTCCTCTGAACAGGGGGTCAATGTCCTCTCCATGCAAGGACTTTGGTTGCAGTATCAGTCTCTACAGGTGACCCTGGATCCAGGTATTTTTTGACTCTGTTATTCTCCTTGTGGAATTCCTGTCCTCTGTAGGACTTTCTATCTCCTACTTCTTCCATGAGGTTTCCAGCAGTGAAAACAACCTGAGATTTCACCTCACACCCATCAGAATGGCTAAGACCAAAAGCTTAAGGGATGACACATGCTGGAGAGGTTGTGGAGAAAGGGGAACCCTCCTCAATTGCTGGTGGGAATGTAAACTTGTACAACCACTTCGGAAAGCAATCTGGTACAGTCTCAGAAAATAAGGAATAGTGATACCTCAGGATCCAGCTATATACCTAGGCATATATCTAAAAGATGCCCCACCATTCAATAAGGACATTTGCTCAGTTATGTTCATAGCAGTTTTATTTGTAATAGCCATAATATGGAAACAATCCAGATGTCCCTCAACAGAGGAATGGATACAGACACTGTGGTACATTTTCACAATAGAATATCACTCAGCAATTAAAAATAAAGAAATCATAAAATTATCAGGCAAATGGTGGGAACTAGAAAAGATCATCTTGAGTAAGATAACCCAGAAGCAGAAAGACACATATGGTATATACTCACTTATAAGTGGATATTAGCCATGTAATATAGGATAAACATACTGAAATCTATAATCCTAAAGAAGCTAAACAACAAGGAGGATGCTGGGGAAGAGGCTGAACCTCACTTAAAAAGGTAAACAGGATAATCATAGGTAATAGAAGACAAGGAACAGGACAGGAGCCTTCCACAGGAGACCTCTGCAAGACCCTACCCTCCAGGATATCGAAGGAGATACTGAGACTCATTGCCAAACTTAGGGCAGAGTGCTGGAAAACCTCCTGTCTTAATTATATGTGCTGTTATCAACCAAATGTCTACTGGCTTCTAGATCCATTACTAAGTAATGTCCTCATTGTTAACGTTTACATTTTAATTAGTGTTCAATATTTTTTATTTCTTGGTTCCCCATTTGAAATATCCAATTTTACTCTGTATTACTCATATAAATGTCAAAGAGTGAAAGCGATATTTACTTTATCTCATGGAAAATAAGTTGTCTGATATGTAAACATATTTGTCATAAAGAACAGTCAGATAGGTTTTAAATACTAGAGTACAAATGCTGCAGAATTATCACTGAGAATGAGCACAAACTGTGAAGGAAGCTTTTCAAGAGGCTGCCTCTAATGCTTAACCTTAAAAAAATATTAATTTTTCTATTTTGGAATTGTTTTTAGAATATACTACCCTATCATATACTATGATGCAACTAACTTCTTTTTTGTTTTAAAAATTATTCTATACATGAAGGATAATTGTATAAACATAGGCAGAAAAGAGCTTATTTGAATGTGTTTGCTAGACTTCAGTTTTATCTCAGATAATATTTAAATATTTAATGCAATTCTACCTGATGATACACATAGGCTTTAAATATGAATTTGCTAATTATGTTTTAATGCCTTTTTAATATCTATAAACAGTAGTGGAGGAAGTATCTTAGTATTTAACTACTGTTTTCTTTAGAGACTGATTGGCATTTTTATTAAAACTCCTAAGTGGGCTTAATTTTTATTTTCCACTATACTTTCAGTTGATATCTCTTTAATTTAAATAAAGTCATCCATATCTAATTCTCATGCACTTTTAGTAACAGCTCAGCACTTCTACTTATGGATTATGAAGGCTGAATTATGGTTATAATTTCTTTAAAATGTCCTTGAAACTTCAATCCATTCTGGAGTGAATTTTGATTTTTAAAATGTTAGGTTACTAAATAGGAATTAGCCAGGTTTTCAGTCATAGCATGCATTTCTCTCATTTGTTTTCAGTACAATATGGACAAGCAGATGCTAATACACATCAAGATGAATTTTCTAGATGTAAATATGTCAAAATATTATTGACAATTGTAAGTATAGTGATAGATATTAATTCAAATAATTTTATTGTTGTTAATGATAATTTCAGTGTCAACCATGATCCTTACTAGTTACTAAAGCTGAATTTCTTTCTCACTGTGAATCTTTTTTTTTATAACTGACAAACTATGTAGTGTAATATCTAATATTTCAAAAACAATGATAGAAGCTTTTATGTTGGTTTGTTAAATTCATTCAGGAAAAATAAATTTCCCAGTTAGGTAGTTTGATTCTCATCCATAAACAGAAGACTAATTCTGTAACCATACATTTTAAAGATTGGCTTATTTGTTAACTTGGTAATTTATTGCACTTTATGTTTTAATAAGCCATCTTAACTATATGGAATATTCCAATAGATGTTTGTATTAAAGCAGAGTTAAAATCATGAGCACTTTCTAAACTGCCCAGGTGATTTATATTTGATCAGAAGTATAAATGGATTTGAACAAACTGATATATCACACACACACCTCAACTCTTTTTACAATCTTTTAAAGATTAAATTAGCATTGAATAATTCTATGTGTGTGTCTCTGTGTGTGTGTTTCAGTGTGTGTACACATAGTTTACCTCTTTTGATATAGTTTTGGGGTTGTTTTGTTTTCTTTTTTTTTTTTTTTTTCCTTAGCTAACCAGTTTTCTAACCAGGCTGACCAAGAAGCTTCAGATGTTCTCATATCCCTGCCTTCCAGTTCTGAATTACAGCTATATGCCACAAAACTGTCACTTTTACATGGGTTTTTGGTACCAATTCCATGTCAATCGTGTCACCACACCCAGCCCAAACTTTGTTTAATTTAACCTTGTTAATGATTACCAAGAGCTTTGAAAACAAACAAAAAAATCAACCCAACCAGGTAATCACTCACTGAAACAATAAACATTTCTTACTTGCTTTTCTTGGTGCTATCCTAAAATATCCAGTAAGAATATCTTGAGAAACAAAGGGTTTATTTTGGCTCACAGTTCCAGGTTAGTATCACATAAGTAGTAGCCGTGATTACATGGCATTAATGATCGGGATCGGAAACCAGCGAATGCACACGTGCTGCTCAGCCCACTTTGTCCAATTACACAGACTAAGACACCTGAATAGAATGGTATTACTTACAGTGGGTATGTTTTCTCACCCCCAGTTAAGGCCATCGAAACAACCTCCTACATCCACCCCAGAAACCAATCTACCCCAGGTGATCTTAAATTTTGTAAATTGGTAATTAATACTAACTATCACTGACATGTAATTAAAAACTTTAAGGTTTCATTTATGTTTAAGGCTACAACATTTGTACTCGATTGGAAGCACAGTGTACCTGTTATGGAAGGAAGAATAGAACTGAACATTCTGTTAACAAGAATGAAAAAGCAAAGTTTTATATCTAGTACCCCTAGGAACTATGTAATCAAGCATTATTTCTTTTATCTTAAGAGTAACAGGGAGCCATGTTTTTTTTTTGTAATATATTAGTAATGTGGAATCTTATACATTAAGTAAACTGATGAGAGGTAGGTTGATAAGTTCGTATTAGAGTTCTGTTGTAAGAGTGAAGCTCTAGGTTGATAAGTTCGTATTGGAGTTCTGTTGTAAGAGTGAAGCTCAGTACCAAGACTATCTTTGAAGTGATAGTAGCAGAGATGAGAACTGTCAGGGGAGTTTCTCAGGGTGCAGGAGTAAAGCAGGCACTTGTTGCTGAATATTAGACAAATAACTTGCGTTTTAACTTATAATTTAATAAGAGTATGGAGATCTCTGTTTTCTTTCTCTTCCAATGTCCATCCAGTTTGTCTTTCTTAATGAGGTTTGATCATCTTACCCAGGGACCTCCTTCTTGCTTAGCTTCTTTAGGTGTACAGATTTTAGTACATTTATCCTATATTATATGTCTAATATCTACTCATAAGTGAGTATATACCATCTGTGTCTTTCTGCTTTTGGGATACCTCACTCAGGATGATCTTTTCTAGATCCTATCATTTGCTTGCAAATTTTCTGATTTCCCTGTTTTTCATTGCTGAGTAGTATCCCATTGTGTAAATGTACCACAGTTTCTGTATCCATTCCTCTGTTGAGGGACATCTGGGTTGTTTCCATATCCTGGTATTATTAATAAAGCTGCTACGAACATGGTTGAAAAAATGTCCTTGTTTTATACTTGAGTTCCATGGTCGGGGGAAGCAACAGAACCAAAATAACTGTCACAGGGGTCTTTTCTGAGACTGATACTCCAACCAAGGACCATGCATGGAGATGGCCTGGAGCTCCTGCACAAGTGTGGCCCATGGTGGTTCAGTCTTTAAGTGTGTGTTTCCCAGTAAGGGGAACAAGGAATGTCTCTAACATGAACTCAGTGGCTGGCTCTTTAAGCACCTCCTCCTAAGGGGGAAGCAGCCTTACCAACCCACAGAGGAAGACAATACAGCCAATCCTGATGAATCCTGATAGGCTAGGATCAGAGGGAAAAGGAGGAGGACCTCCCCTCTCAATGGACTTGGAGAGGGACATAGGAGTTGAGGAAGGCAGGGTCGGATTGGGAGAGGACGAGAGAGGGGAGTACAGCTGGGATGCAGGGTGAATAAATTGTACTAAAAAATAAATTTTTTTTAAAAGCCTTCAAAAAAGAGCAAGGAGATCATTGGTAGGTTTACTTAGTTAAATTTCAATAAACCATAGATTGGAAGGTAGATGGAAACAGCATAGAACTGGAAGAATACAAATGAATAGTGAACACAATTTTGATTTTATTATGAGAAGGGGAAGATAGGAAATATGGCAAAGGCAAGGGAATATACATTAACCAGACAAAAGAAAGTGTCAAGAGACTAAAACATGTGTGTGAGATGTCAGTTAAAAGGAAGTGACAATGGAAAACTAGTTGTATAAGAGTTCTTTAAGGCTGCAGAGATGGAATGGAACACAAAGGCAGGCATGAAGGACTCACTGTAGGAGGGTTACACAAAAGGTGAAGGTGTTTTAATGTGAAAAAGTTTTTGAAATGTGAAGAACTTGGATTTGGGTCTTTGAAATTTTAAAATTTGTGTGTACAGAAGAGAACAAGAGTGAATGAGTTCAAGGAAGAGCTGGGGTTTTAGAAAAAGATAATTTAAAATAGAACGGAATAAGTTGAGAGATGTACTCAGGTTTCCAGGCAGAACTGAATGTGGATTTCAGCTTCTCACACACAAGAGTGGCTCTCCAGGATCTGCGAGGATAGCGCAGTTATATTCATTTGGGATTAGTGTTAGCTTACAGGAAAAAGAGAAAACTTTGAATGAAAGTGAAATATTGGCAGTACATTGAGAATCAGGATAGTGAAAGCCCATATGAATGAATTGGAAATTAAAATCAATAGCTAATAATTCTTAATAAGCACGTTGAAAAATATGAACAGTAAAGATATTTAGTAAGTATGGTCAGAATAGAAGAGTTTATGTGAAATCATTTGGAAAGCAAGCTCGGTTGCTGAAAAATATATGGCCATATATGTGAGTTGCAGAGTCAACTAACAAGATCATTGGCTTCTGAGGAGAGGCTCAGAACTCAGGGGGAAAAGCAGCAGCATTGCTGGAGGGGGGGGTCGGCTATCAAAAGCTTTATAACTTGGGTGACATTAGTCTTACAGCACAAAATCATTAAAGGTGGGAATAAAGTCAGCAAATACTATAAAATAGAAATAAAGTCTACAAACCCAATACTATTAACAGAGCAAACCTCCCTTACCCAGAGATCCAGTTGTTAATGTTACTAATTCCTGACCAAAAAGAAGGAAAAAAATACAGCTACAACAATGAGATAGTATGTGACTAAATGTCATCCTTGAAACAGTATGATGAACACTGCATGAATTTCTGAGAAATATCAGAAACCATAGACAAGGTGACAGCTGATAGTTAACTCTTAGCTCCTTTGAAACTTTCAAATATTCAAGTATTTTTTTTTTCTTTCTTGTATTCCCATCTGCAATTCAGCACTTTGGTTGCAGAGAGAAGCAAGAGATTTGGGCATGCTCTGACTGATTGTAGAGGATGGAAATATTTGTCACTTTACTCTTCATCAGTTCAAATTATATCTAATTCATCCTTTGTTGACATCATAAGATCCTGTTAAGATTCTTGGTTTACTTGTCATGCATTGCGAGTTCTTTTAGACCATTCCAGGACAGGCCCATGCTTTGCTTTTTACTTAATATCTTACATGTATTATTTTGTATCTTACACATCCATCAGAGTGTGTCGGTGCCCAACACATATTAGGATAAAGAACAAGTAAAGAATGAATACACAAGAAAACTACTGAATGAAATATGCTAAATTTTTGAATGGAAGTGCTGTGTCTCTCCTCACTTGGAACAGCAGGCATTCAGGCCAAGATAGTTACAACTGCAATCTCCACAGGAGTAAAAAAAAAAAAAAAAAAAAAAACTCCAGGTGCTTTTGCTCATCATGCATGGCAAATGGTAGGGGGTGGTACAAGTTTTCATGTTTTAGTTATAATCACAAGAATGCATTGTGCATATGAGATAATTATCTTTATTTTTAATTAATCAATCATGCTCTAAGATATTCTATCTCTAGAAATCTTTATGGATTGTCAAAAACTTTAATATTGTCATTTATTGCTTATGAAGTTTCTATAATATTAATAAAAAAAGCATTTTGTTGGGCATATCTGAGTAATTATGTCTTACACAGGTTTTGAAGAGACACTGTGATCAGATTTTGTAACGATTTCTGTCTCTGTACATGGTAGTAAGATACAGTGTTAGGAGGAAGTTGCTAAGAAAGGTAAACACTGAATTTAAAAATAAAATTCAATGACCAGAAAGCTTTGTGCAGGATAAAAATAACTATCAAATACTGTTTGAAATACCTAAACATAGCATCCAACCTTCAGGAGATTTTGCACCTGCTGCCTACTTTTTTGTCCAGAAATACAGCTTTCATCTCTTCTAATAACTCAGCTTAACGCAGAGCAATTTTCTCTGCCCCAACATCCTTCATTTCAAGTACTTTGTTTAAAAATTTCAGATGTTTTGGGATAAAAGTGGCATGGCTATTCCAAGGACTGACAGTTTTGCTCACAGCCAAGGCAATTCAGATGGCTGAACTAGCCTAAGACCCACCTCTGGTCTGAACCACATATGGTGTCAGTCCTGTTCCCCTGAATTAACTATAATTTCCCAGTGACCAAGGTCAGATGAGTCCAGATAGGGCTCAGCTGTTCCTACCTAGCACATATGTTCCAGTGTTGTTGGTAATTTATTTACTGTAATAAAAAATTAAAATGCAACTCTCAGCCACATACTCTTTTCCTATGCTATGAGTTTTTCTCAAGCCATGCATTTGGAAACATTACAAGTGACCTGCTAAACATATAAATAAAAGGTGCTGCTCAAAGAAAAGCATTTCACACAAGAAAGAAATTTTATGATGTGAAAGTTGTTTTAAGTAGAATAATTAAAAGGACGGGATACTGCCAAATTTATCTAATTATGGATAATAAGATTTTTTTCATTTTAGTAAATGTTTTTGAATATATACTGACATACCAAAATATATATAATTCTGCCAGACTTATGATATAGAAAATAAATATTGATTTGTAAATTCTTGCTACTTTTTAAACAAAAATAAATTTATTTGTTTCAAAGAAAAGTTTTTTCAAGATTTGCTTCAAGATGCTTTGTGTATTTTAAAAGAGCTAGTGGGTTAGAACTGAGGGGAAAAAAAAAAAAAAACATTCCCATCGCTGTCTGATTACAACTGCCTCATTTTAATTTGGGATTTCAGAGAGCAGATCCTTACTGACTTTTCAGGTCCCTTTTGGAGGGGGGTAGAGAATGGTGCCCAGATAATTGGCTGTTAGCACCTAGACAGAAGAGTGGGGTACTCAGACTTTTACACTATTTCTACCTCCTCTCCTCAGGAGTCCCAGAGCCATGAGGATAGTGATTTGTTGGAGTCATGTCATTTAGGGCTGATTTTTCCTAGGTATCACACTCTGTGCATAGAGGCTGTGGGCCTCTATTATATCTGTTCTCATCTGCTACAGGAGGAAGCTTCTCTGATGTTGGCTGAGCAAGACATTCAGCTGTGGGATATACCGAATGTCATTAGGAGTCATTTTATTGCTGCAATTTTTATTCATTTGGCTTTACCCTAGGTCCCTGGACTATGTAGTCTTGGTTCTTAGTCAGCTAAACAGTGTTGAATCTGGGTTCCATAAGGTGGAGTAGGCCCGAAGTCAAATCAGACATTGGTCACTTCTGCATGCTTTGTGACAACATGTCTTAGTATGTCTTGCACATAGGACACCTTTGAAAATTAAAGTATATGTAACCGGGTTAGTTTTCTATTTCTCTTTCTGCAGCTCGCAAAGCACCTTACTTTACAGTTGGTAAGAAGTTAGGTGAAAGCACTATATAGGCAGGCGTCAGATGGACTTTTCTATGTTAAATGACTTGTGTGTGCGTGTTCTTGTGTGTCCGTGTGTGTGTGTGTGTGTTCAGCAATGCAGTTCTGTGTCAGAGCAACCTATTATTTTGACAACAGCCTGGGTTGTTTGGGGATTTCCAAGAGACCCCTTTGGCCAGCCACTCAATCAGATTAACCCTGATCTGAGTACTGGGAGCTTCATTTGGGAATAAGAGATGACCAGTTGTAGCTCTGTCTCCCATGTTATTTGCTGAGTTCATTTTGATTGCGTACATAGACGTACATGTTTAGAAAGCTACTTCTCTATTAGGCTTAGTTTTAACTGTTCCTTCCTATATTCATTCCCTCCTCCATCTTCCTTTCTCCCCCTCCCCCATACAGTCTTCTCATTCCAGTCCCTCCATTCTATTTCTCTTTCCTAAAGAGAACTGTCTGTACCCCATAGTCCTTTACTCTGTCCCTACCATTTAAGGTCCTACAATTTGTAGCTTGCTTCAAACAACTATATTTCACATGTGAGCAAATAACTACCATATTTATCTTTTTGTTACATCAATCAGGATAAATATTTCTAGTTCCATCCATTTACCTGTGAATTTCAGGATTTCATGTTTTAAGAGCTGAGTAATACTCCATTGTGTAAATTCGCCACATTCTCTTTACCTATTCTGTTAAGGGATTATCTATGGGTCTTCCCCACCCCCACACTTCCTGGCTATTATGAACACAGCAGTGTTGAACACGGCTGGGCAAATTTCCTTCTGATAGGATGAAGCATCCTTTGGGTATATGCCAAGATGGAATTTGAGGTAAATCCATTCCCATCTTCCTGAGAAACTACCAGATTTATTTTTATAGTGGCTGTACAATTCTGCAGTCCCACCAGCAATACATGAGTGTTCCCCTTACTCCATATTTTGACAGCATGAGCTGTCACTTTTTTTATTGATCTTAGCCATTATGTGGGAGGTCTAATATTTCTGACATTATAAGTAATAAAACATTGAACTCAGAATGGGTTTATTTCTACCTATGCATTATGCACATACAGTTAAAAAACTGAACATAAGAGGATTTCAAATTAATTTCTAGAGACAAACATTTTTCTTAGAGAATATTCTAAAAGCTAATTTTATATCTTATTATTAAATGCCTACATGGGCATGTCCTTGTCATTTCTAAACACTGTGAGAGAGTTATAAATTGGAACCAGTGAGCAAAAGCTGTTTTCTAACTTTTAATTTGTAACTATTTGATAATAAACAAGATAAATAACATGACAATTTTAAATGTATGTTTAAAGCAGTTTTTTTAGCTGAAAACATCAATTAAAGGAAAATATAAAATTATGGGCCTGCCACAGAGAGCCTCTGAAAGCCTCTGCCATGCAGACTGTGAAAGCAGATACTGAGCCTGATGGCCAACTGACAGGCAGAGTGAATGGAATTTTATGTAAGAAGTGGGAAATAGTAAGAGCTGGAGAGGACAGGAACTCCACAAGGAGAACAATAGAACAAAAAAATTTGAACACAGGGAACTTCCCAGAGACTCATACTCCAACCAAAGACTATTCATGGAGACAACCTAGAACCCTGACAATGCAGCCACTTCTTATGAGAACTGATAGACTAAGATC
>REGO01000278.1:194974-234669 GCA_010120015.1 Rhombomys opimus | reverse complement strand
GAGATACCTCCAGAAGATCTTTTATTGTAGAGGATTGTTTTAGCAATTCTGTGTTTCTTGTTATTCCATACGAAGTTGAGATTTTTTTCTTTCAAGTTCTGTAAAAAATTGTGTTGGTAATTTGATGGGAATTGCATTGAATCTGTAGATTGCTTTTGATAAGATGGCCTTTTTGACATGTTAATCCTTCCAAGCCATGAGCATGGGAGATCTGATATCTTCTTCAATTTCTTTCTTCAGACACTTGAAGTTTTTTTCAAACAGGTCTTTCACTTGCTTGGGTAGAGTCACACCAAGGTACTTGATATTATTAGTGGCTATTGTGAAGGTTGTTCTTTCCCTAATTTGTTCTTAGCTCATTTGTCTATTGCATACAGGAGGACTACCAATTTGTGTGTGTGTGTGTGTGTGTGTGTGTGTGTGAGTTAATTTTGTATCTCAGCTACTTTGATGAAGGTGTTTCTCAGCTGTAGGAGTTCCCTAGTAGAATTTTTGGAGTCACTCATGTATAATCATCTGCAAATAGTGATACTTTGACTTTTTCCTGTCTGAATTGAATTTCCTTGACTCCTTTAATTGTCTTATTGCTCAAGCAAGGACCATTCAGGGAGGTAACCTAGAACCCCTGCACAGATGTAGCCCATGGCTACATCTAAGCAGGTGCCCTCGTAAGGGGAACAGGGGTTGTCTCTGACATGAACTCAGTAGCTGCCTCTTTGATCACCTCCCCCTCAGGGGGGCAGCCTTACTAGGCCACAGAGGAAGACAATGCAGCCAGTCCTGATGAGACCTGATAGGCTAGGGTCAGATGGAAGGGGAGGAGGACCTCCCCTATCAGTGGTCTTGAGGGATTAGCATGGGAGGAGAAGAGGGAGGGGTGGGTTGGATTGGGAGGGGATGAGAGAGGGGTCTATAGCTGGGATAAAAAGTGAATAAATTGTAATAAATAAAAAAAATAAAAAAACCAAACTACAGGAAAAAAAAAATTGTTCCCTCCTCTCCCACTCCTCTCCTTACCCACCCATCCCCAACTACTCATGATATGATTGGTTCAGAACAGGGCCCAGAGCCAGAGTCAGGGTGAGCAAGGGTGGAGGGGTCCTGGGGCACAGAGTGTGTGGCTGTCACAAATAACGCTTATGTAATGCTGAGGTTTCTCTCCCAGCTGGGAGTCCGGTGGGGAGGAGGCTGCAGCCTGATGACCTCTAGCTGAGGGGATAGCTGCCTGTCCATTCTCTAGACCGGGGCCAAGACTGCTCCCAGCAAGCTGAGATGTGGGCATTCGAGTCTGCTCTCCAGCAAGAAGGAAGGAAAGGGCAAGTGCCTCAACCCCTCTCCCCACAAATGAGGGGTACAGGAGCACGGCTAATAACAGCCAAGG
This sequence comes from Rhombomys opimus, assembly GCA_010120015.1. Lineage (NCBI taxonomy): Eukaryota > Metazoa > Chordata > Mammalia > Rodentia > Muridae > Rhombomys > Rhombomys opimus. The sequence goes on along the minus strand of REGO01000278.1, from coordinate 233,288 downwards.
GTAAGTGTGAGAGCAGGAGAAAGGGAACTGGGAAGACCAGAAGATCATACATGTTTAAAAAGTGACTTACGCCTCAAAATTGAATAGTATTCGTACGGAAAAGTGCAGATGGAGTAACTCCCTCTGACCTAGCAACAAAGTTATGCGGAGAATTCTTGATGGACCCTTCCCTGCCCCCAGATGTTATTGGTTAGCGTGGATTCCAGTTGGGTCTTTCTGATGGAGGAGTAGGGGCAGTGGCAGTAAGTGGGGCTCAGTCGCTGCAGCACTGGCTCCGGCTGGCTGGGTTGCTCTCTTTCAGATCCACACCTCTGTTTCGCCCTGTTTCCAATAGTCTTTCCTTTCTTTTTGTCCTGATGTATCATAAATCCTGAGACTGCTTTTATATTCAGACTGTGCCTTCTGAACCTTCTTTATTGTTTTTTGTTGATCTAGCAAAAGTCAAATCAGCTTAGAAGCCTCAATATTTTTTAAACAAACTCTAGTAAAGATCGACCCCCCCCCAAAAAAAAAAACACTATTTAAAATACTGCCATTAGTGTGGGCAGATCTGAGAAGGGGATAGATAACACTTTAATCTGTTCTAAAAATCACAGTGGGAAATATGATAAGCAGGAGGATAAAATAACATTATTTTATTTTATAAAGCTTAAAATTTTTCACACAACTGCAGAGATTGCTTAGCAGTTAAGAGCACTGGCTACTCTTCCATGGAGCCTATTCTTCTCCCAGTACCCACACTTTGGCCAAGAACGGTTTATAACTCGCTTTCAGGCGATCGGATTTCCTCTTCTGATATCTGTGGGTTCAGGGCAAGAATGCATGTATACACACATGTATGCAGACAAAACACACTCACACATAAAGTAATTAAAAATAATTTTCCTTTGCATTGCTTTGTTTTGTGTGTTTCCTTTTTTGTCTGTTTTCAGTATTTCTGAGATAGGATTTAAAATTATTGGCTTTCCCTGATTAATCATGCACTGTAAGGATAATACTTAGGAATGTTTTTCATTTTGTTCAAAGAAGTTACCATCTACTTATGCAATTTAAAATTCTACTATAAAAATTATGTCGTGTATTTCTGTCCTCAGTGGTCACTGATTCCTTAACCAGTAGTTTCATTTCCTCATCTTTGAGGAAGGGAATATTACACCAACCACACATCATTTCTTTCTTCAGTAACTCAGTCTTTTCTATGTGGTCATGCTTGACTGTGCAGTTACCTACGCTGTATTTTTTGTGTCACCATTGTCTCATTATAGACAATCACTTTATGGTATGGACAGTTTACTGCCTGACTTTATTTTTTAGTTATGAATGATTCTTTATATGTAGCCCCACTTGTTCTGGAATGCATGATGATGACCAGCCTGACCTGCCTCTGCCTCCACATACTGGGATTAAAGGTGTGGGTCATTGAGCGTGCCTTTATGTTTCAGTTCAAGTAATAGAATGTTATCAATAACCAGGACAGTCTCAGGCTTTATCAATGACCAGGACAGTCTAAGGCTTTATCAATGACCAGGACAGTCCAAGGCTTTACTCTAGAATCTTCCTTAGCATAGTAGACTTCCACTTTACTGTATTAAAAAGTGCTTAAAAACTTAGAACTTCTGCTCGGATGTGGCCCGTGGTAGCTCAGTAACCAAGTAGTTTTCCAAAGTAAGGGGAACAAGGACTATTTCTAACAGGATCTCAAGGTCAGGCTCCTTGACTCCCCCTCCCCCCCCCCAGGGGAGGAGCAGTCCTGTTAGGCCACAGAGGAGGTCTCTACAGCCAGCCCTGAAAGATACCTGATAAAGCAAGGTCAAATGAAAGGGGCAGTGGACTTGGAAAGGGGCAGGGAGGAGACCAGGGAGGGAGTGTGGGGTTGGGGAGGGAATGAGGGAGTGGGATACAGCTGGGACACAGAGTTAACAAAATGTAACTAAAAAGAAAAAAAAAAAAAGCAATGGATATTTGGCTCCACGGAGAAGTCTCTACTTCTCTGTTTCCTGTCTGGCTCCCCATCTGTCTCTCCAATAGGTTTATCAAGTCTCTGGGATATGGTGCTTCACTGAATTCAACTACCCACAAGAGCAGGAAATTAACCAAAACTTACAGTTAGTGGTTACAATATACCTGCAGGTTTTCATCTAAAATGTTCAGTCCATGCTGCAAATTGATGTGTCTTTTGTCAAGTTCAGTGTACAAATGACATTGGCATTTTACATAAAATATTTGTTTGCTAGTTTTGATTTACTTGCTCACAGACTTTACATTCTATTTATAATTTTTACCATGTCACAATTTCGTCTGTTGAATTTTTCTTCAAGACTTCAAATTCTTCTTATTTTAGGAATCTTTAACAACTTCCTATCTTATTAAAAATAAATCTTTACAAGGCATCTCATTTACTCTATATATGTTACCAAGTGTAACATTCTAATTATAGTTTCATCTATGCTTCATATAAATAGTATGAAATCAAAGGTCAAGTCAATTGCGTCTTTTAAATTTTTGTTCATTCAAATTGAAATAATTTGTTATTCAGTAAGCTCTGAAAATTGTATTATTTATTTTAGCTTTCTTAATATATAACTGACAAAATTACATACATTTATATAATGTAACATGGTGGATGCATATATATTTATATAAAAAGCACATTAGAAATGATTACCATAATCAAGTGAACTAGCATATACCATTTCTTTCTTGGCAAGAACATTTCAGACCTACTTAGAAAAGTTCAAGTATGTTATATAACTAATTGTATTTGCCATGCTGAGTGGCATATTCCAGGAACAGAAAGACAAATGATACAAGATCTCACTTATATGTGGACTTAAGAGAGTAAGTTTTAAAAAGTAGAAGGTAGAAAAGTGATTGCCAAAGAAGTGGATGTAGAGAAAATGAAAAGTTAGGCAAAGGCTCTTTGTATTATTGATTGTTCTTCCTTTGACTTATTAAACCTTTTTCTTTGTTTTGAAATCACCCTATTGGCATTTAAACATGCTCAAATCTCTTGAATCTTTGATAATCTTACTTAAATCAAACTACTGTTCTTCTACTAGCCTTGATCTTTTCTTCTCCATGATCAGGCTTTTAATTTTTTTTCACCCACTGGTACCAGTATTTTCTTCTCAAATCCTTCCTAATCCTCTTCAAGGTGACTTCTAAGAGCTTCATTGCCCTCAACTAATCAAGAACTACTCTGCTGCCAACTCAAAGGAAGCCATTCAGTGTTTTTAAGTTTCTAGTGAAATCAGCCCAGATGTTCACCACCTCGTAGAATGTGCTCTTGTCAATTGCTGAAATGCACACATAGTCTTCCTTCACCTTTGTCCATTCTTGATGTTTAATTTTAAAAGCATTTGCCATCTCAGAAGCCACTGAAATTCAAAATCCTACAACTCTTGACTCTTATTTAAAAAAAAATATTTCTCATGTAACTTTGACATGTTTACCAGACATAACTAAAATTACATTTTTGGTTTGAGCTCTTGCTCTGAGCTTCAGACTAGTATATTCAAATTGACACAACAGATCCTGTGAATGCCAAAAGACATTTCCAATTCACCACTTTTTATTTCTTTGTCCCCAAGTTTAACTGTTTTTAAGTGTTTTTCCCTCTTAGTAAAGGTTGTGTTTAAATCATAAACCATACTTATTCAGTATCAAGTCCTTCTTTAAGTTTTGCATATGTGACTGTATATCTTTGTAGATATCCTCCCATTTTCAACCCATATCCCTGAGCAAAAACCGTTCTGTACAGTCACTGGTGCTATATGACCTTTAATGGTTTTACTGCACTCACCTTCACTAGGAATGATCCATCTTCCACACAGAAGCCTTAGTGAGTGTTCCAAACATAGAATTTCATTTTATTGTCCCTCTCCAACCAGCTTCTTGCCTATTTTGTCTTTTTACTACTCCTATCATTATCAAAAATGATTACTATATTTATCTATGTTAAAACTAGTTGTGATATGTGGACTTTGGTCAGTGTCTGGACTTACGTGAAGATTATCAAAGCAAATCAATAAATACATTTGAAAGAAAGATGTATTGGATCTATGGCAGTTATGACTGCACTGAGACAAGTTCAACTTCAACACTGAGGAAGGCTCAGTAAAAGATTATTCCAGTAAGGAAAAGGAAATGTCTGTTGAAATACAGATCGATTATAGGAAAAGGATGAGTTTTGAGGGGTGAGAAAGGTTATAAGAGGTAATGAAATTTTGGAATAGTAAATGTATGTTCTTAATAATTGTTCTTATTAAAAATAATAGACTTTTTACTAACTTCTTGATGATTTTCAGACTTAAATGAAACTACCAACTAAAGTAAGAGTCTTTTCAAATCACAAGGAATTCCAGAAAGTTTAGAGACAATTTCTTCCTTGAGCACTTCTACTTCAGGAAGGTTCCATGCCCAAGCCCTGAAAATAGGCACTTCCTGTTTACAAAATGTCCAAGAGCTTTGGATTTGCATTTCAAAGAGATGAAGGGATATTTGTGCACCTTCTACATTTGTATTTGTACATCTTCTAAAATAAAGACTCTGAGAAAAGGAAAGGGGAACACTTGTTGAAGGCCTTTCAATTGTGGCATGACCAGGAAGAGATGGAATCTGAGGCCTGTAGTGTAAAATAGCTTGTGCAAACAGAGAAAATATGCTTTAAGGCTATTTTGACCATCCTTTCCATTTCTCCATCATTTTCTAGCACAGTTTCTGACTTTTGGTGCTCTTTGGTGACCCAAACATTAATTCATGTCAGTATCATATCTGACTTTTGGTACACTTTAGTGATCCCACACTACCTATTTCTCCCTCATTTTCTAGCAGCATGTCTGACTTTTGTTGCTCTTTGGTGACCCCACGTATGCAGTTCACGCCACAGAAACATCTCTTACCTGCTTAGGGACACTCAGTCTAGAACAATCTTATTCTCATTGTGTATTACGGCTTCGTCTTTTAGATGTTATTTCATTTATTATCCTTCAGAACAGACTTTTATTATTATAGGTCTTTTATTTTAATTCATTTTAAAGGCAAATTCCTTAAGTCTACCATCAACATTCCACTTGAGTCTTTAAATTTGGATGTTGAATTTTAAATATTTTTCTCAATGTCTTTTTCAATATATCCTTACTCTTCTTTATATGTTCTCTTCATATTTTTTACATCACTGAGAAAGTTTATCTCATTTCTCTGAGCTTCGTGTTTTATGCATGAGTTTCTCCTCAAATTTTTACTCATTCATGATAAATAATATTTAATAGTATTTGACAGAAATTAATATTGAGAAGGCGTTATTGCCAGTTGTGGCAGCCAGTGTGTTGCTTTAATGATGCAAGTGCGACTGTAGAGTATGCCATGGGGATAGCTGTAAAGCACAGTATACATGTGTATTTAGATGGAGCTAGTGTAGTATTATGATTGATGATTTAAACCTGTGCTTCAAACAAGCCCAAGTTTTATTCCTGTTTTTGTAAATAAGCAACCACGTGTGTTCTTGAAAACTATTAAGATCTCTGTGTTCTATTTGTTTCTACTTTTAAAATAGTGATTGAAATACCTATTGAATTAATTCTTACAAAATTAATTGGTTTAGCATGTGTAAAGAATGAACAGCTAACTATTAAATTATGAACCATCTATTTATTTACTTATAACCATCAATCTGGAAATCTGAAAAATCACAGAAATTGAAATGATAGCCTTAAATCTTAGATGGAAATATAAAAGACCTGGAATATATGAAAAGATAAAAATACTGCTGGAGGTATCACCTCACAGATCTCAAGTTATGCTGCAGAGCTATAGTAAGAGAATGGCATGGTACTTGTACAAATGGAATAGAATCATGAGCTGGGCTTGGAAGTGAGGGGTACTGCAGAGACTGATGAATCAACCAAAGACCATGCATAACGAGGATATAGAACCCTTGCCCTGATATACCTCATAGACAGCTCAGTCTCCATGTGGGTTCCCTAGTAAGAGGAGAAGAGACAGTCTAAGACATGAACTCGGTTCCTTGTTCCTTGATGACTTCTCCTTGGTGGGAGACCTAGCCAGCCCACAAAGGAAGAGGATCCAAGCAGTCCTGATGGGACCTGATAAGCTAGGGTCAGACAAAAGGGGAGGGGGACTTCTCCTATCAGTGAACTAGGGAAGGAGGGAGAGGGGAGGGAAAGAGAGGAAGAGTAGACCTGGGAGGAGACGAGGGAGGGGGCTACAACTGGGATAAAAAATGGAAAATAAAATAATAATAAAATATAAATATAAAAATGCTAGCACTAAATAAGTGCATACTCATAAAAATAAAGAGTTTAGGTATAGCAAATGATTCTATTACTTGAGTGAAAGGACACTTGGCACAATGGGTGGGCAGAGAGCATTACCAGATATACATTTGGTTAATATCTACTATACAAAGCACTTAAAAATTAAACATCAATAAAACAAATATGGAGGCTCTACTAAACAGAAACTTATCAAAAGATGAAATACAAACAGCTAAGAAACATGTCTTAGTGTTCAAGATCTTTATCTCTCAGTGGACAACTACGTTAGGTTCCTGTCTGCAAGAATAGCAGAATGACTCTAACAGTGTCAGGAGTTGGCTTTCTCTAATGATGTGGCCCGGGGTTGGTTGGACATTCCCTCAGTCTCTGCTCTATTTTAATCCCTGTACATCTTGTAGGCAAGGTAAATTTTGTGTTAAAGTATCTGGAGTTAGGTTGATGTTCCCTGCCTCCACTCGGAGTCCTGTCCTGTTGGAGGGTGGCCTCTTCAGACTCCGTACCCTCCACTACAAAATATTCTCTCAAGAGCAGCCCTCTCTTAGGTCTCCAGAGATGCTCCTGCCCATAGTTTTGGTTTCTCTTCTCTCTGCAAGCTCTTTGTCCTGTTCCGTAGGGTCCCGACATCCCATCCCACCCTCATTTCCCTCAGCACTCCCTCTCCCATCCTGTTTTCTCTCTTCAAGCATGTCCTCTATCTATTCTATTTCCCCTTTTCAGTTTGTTTTTAAAGAGATCTTCAAGTAAGTTTTAGAGTAAATCTTAGAGTAAGTTTTCAAACACTAAATCTACACTTATAAACTCAGTACAATACAATTATTGGATTTTGTTTCCGTGTTTTCAATCAGATTCACTAAATGAAAAGTAAAGCCAATTGTATTTCTTTATACCATCTTCCTTTCATTTATTTTTTATTTTATTTTACTTTATTTAGGTTTTTATTTTATTTAGACTTTTATTTTATTTAGGTTTAGGTAGAAAATGAAAACATTAAAAACAAAATCTTGAAGCTGGAAAGAAAACAACTATGCTCTTGCTATGTTCTCATCATGATAGTTATTTGGCATCAAATGATTGTGGTCTCGCCATTGGTTTCGTGAGTTCATAAAAATTTCAGCATAATCTTTTTTATTTTTTTTTTAAATTTCATTGTTGCTGAAGATCATTTGAACACTTTGTATTCATTGTGAGTGAGTGTCTTCATAATTCCCCAGGCAAGGCGCCAGACATAAAACAATTTTCATAATCTTAAATACTCTTTTTATTTTTTACCTTTAATCCTACAAATTTATTTTTCTGCTTGGAAATAACAATGTAACGTTTCAACTTCTTATATAAATGATTTAGAGAGTGGGGGAGAGTAATAAGGATTAAAATAAACAGCTGGTAGAACCATGCAGATTGTTTTGACTTCTTGGACATCTATTATGCTAATATGTGTCACTTAAGAAGTTAATATTAATGAAATGACATAAAGTTCTAGGGATCTAATAAAATAATAATTAATGTATGGCCGTGGAAGTTTATTACTTCTTTGATAGGGGATGTAGCATCTTGTAAGCCTAGTTGAAAGAGATAAGCCATTTAAGATATATAGATTTTCAAAGAGTTGGCCACTGAGTTCATGTCAGAGGCAGGACTTGCCCTCCTTGCTAGGGAAGCCTCTTGGAGACAGGAAGCCACAGAAAAAGAGGATTAAGACAGTCCTAATAAGACCTGATAGGCTAGGGTCAGATAGTAGGGGAGGAGGTCCTCCATATCAGTGGACTAGGGGAGGGACAAGGCGAGGGGTGAAAGGAGGGAGGGTGGGACCGGGAAGAGATGAGGGAGGGGGCTACAACCAGGATATACAGAGAATAATTGTAAATAATAATAATAATAATAATAATATAAATAATAATAATGAAAAAGTAAAAAAAATAAAAAGTAGTGTTTGTTTTTCCATTTTTAAAAGATATATAGATTATAATCTATAATTTAACTTTGACAAAGTTATGTAATTAATTTACTAACATCTCATTGAGAAAGACAGAGGTTATAAGGCTGGCTCGAAACCAGTTCGAGGGGTTTGAGTCCTTCCTTTCTTAAATTTTTTTATGTAGGTAGGCCCTTCAAATGTGTGATATAGTAGTGGACAACTGTGACGTCATTCTAGGTTTGTTGAAGAAGATGAGATGGAAAGAACTCATTCGGAAGCGAAGCCTTCTCAGGTCATGAAAATTATAATGAGGACAGCTGTGAGGGAGATAAATGATCTTATAGAGGAGACTAGGTTTCATTGCCAGTATTTTCTTCTCACTCCTAAGCAGAGAGGGGTTAGTTACAGAAAGTGAATTTTGAAGGTGTTTTGAACAAGCAGGGAAGAAACCTTAATGCTCTTCCAGAATCTCTAAGCCAAACTCATTTCTTAATTTTAAAATGAAATTGTAGTAAACCTCTATTGAGAATTTGCTGTTGCTCATGAACCTATTCAGTTTGATTATTCAAGGGTTTCTAGTTAGTCAAAAATTGGGAATGGCAATTTTTACTAGTTTCTGTGTATACTCAAGGAACCTCTGTGGTGACTATATCTTATCTCAGGGTAAATACTGCTATTTTTATTTGTAACTTTCTTATCTATAATAAATTGTCCTCTTATCTTCAACTATAGATTTATATACTTGGGAGTTTATTTGATGTCTGTGATTATGTCATGAAACTGGTGAATTACAACAAGAAAAATAATATTTTTACCTGACAGTAACAATCTGTGTCCAATATCTGTCATTTCTAAATTTGATGTTAAGTAATATCAAAAGAAAATAATGCCCACAGGAAACTTATGTAAAATTCAATCAGAAGACTCTTTATTAAACTCATTTGCTTTTCTAATATCTATTATTTTATACAATTCATTAGTTTGAATTTTTAAAGTGTAAGACATTTTCAATGTATTTGTTAAATTGTACTGTAACCAGAAATAACTACTTACTAAATATATTTTGTATAAATCTTGATTTTGTTATAGATGTGACAATTTTAGAATGGCATTAGAAAACTGAGTACATGGTCCTTAGTCCTTGGTTGCATTTAGTTTTCTAATGCCATTCTAAAATTGTCAAATCTATAACAAGATCAAGATTTATATAAAATATATTTAGTAAGTAATTATAGAACCCCTGCTCGGATGTAACCCATGGTAGCTCAGAGTCCAAGTGGATTCCCTAGTAAGGGGAACAGAGACTATTTCTGATGTGAACTCAGTGGCTGGCTCTTTGATCTCTCTCCCCCCCCCCCCCAGGGGAGGAGCAGCCTTGCTAGGCCAGAGAGGAGGACATTGCAGCCAGTCCTGAAGAGAACTGATAAGCTCGGGTCAGATAGAAAGGGAGGAGTACCTCCCCTATCAGTGGACTTGGAAAGGGGCAGGGAGGAGATGAGGGAAGGAGGGTGGGATTGGGAGGGAATTAAGGACGGGGCTACATCTGGGATGCAAAATAAATAACCTGTGATTAATATAAAAAATTAAAATTATTAAAAAAAAACAAACTGAGTGCAGTCCATTGTGTCTAAATGTCATTGGAATTGTAGAACCTATGATATTATTTTGTTATCTTTTAAACTTATCTTACTTTCCTCCAGAAATCCAAAATCTCAACATATGACAAAATGTGGGCGTTTATGAGCAGCAGGAGACAGTCTGTGCTTGTCAAAAGCAATGAGGAAGGGATCCAACGAGTCCTCACCTCGGATTACGCTTTCTTAATGGAGTCAACAACCATCGAGTTCGTTACCCAGAGGAACTGTAACCTCACACAGATCGGCGGCCTTATAGACTCCAAAGGCTATGGCGTTGGCACTCCCATGGGTAGGTCACCTGGAGCCATTCTAAAGTTACTTGTTAATGTTAGCTGCTGTTGTAAGAGGGAAAATCAGGGACAAGACATCGTTCACAGGAAATTTTTTACCTATAGCATTTTAGTAACAATTATTTATTTGTTTGTTTGTTTGTTTTTGGTTGGTTGGTTGGTTTTTCAAGACAGGGTTTCTCTGAGTAGGCTTGGCTGTCCTGGACTCATTTTGTAGATCAGGCTGAGCTCTATCTCACAGTAATCCACCTGCCTCTGCCTCCCTGAGTACTGGGACTACAGACATGTACCACTGTGTCCAGTAACAATTTTGAATCTATAAGAGTAGGAAAAAGTTTGGAAAAAAAAAAAGAGGAAAAAGAATATTATCAAAATACATTGTATGAAAATTTTAACAAATTGGATATATATTTCTAAATGAACAAATCAAGAAAAAAAATTATTTTATACCAGAAATCTAAAAGATGTTTTTACTGTACATAATAACATCTACAACACGTTAATATTATAAAGACACAGTTCTCAAGCCTGGCTTTGTAGGATTACAGATGGTGACTAGCCTGGTGAGTCCAGGACAGCCAAGGCTACACAGAGAAACTCTGTATCAAAAAAACAAAACAAAACAAAAAAAGTTTTCTTGAGACATGATCTCAGTCTGCAACACAAACTTTCCTGCAACTCAATATGTAGGACATGTTGATTTCAAACTTACAGTCCATCCTCTTGCCCCAATCTCCCAAAGGAAAAAAAAAAAAATGAAAAAAAGTGAGGGGTGTTGCCAATACAGATGTGACTCAAAATTCATCATGACTAGCTTTCAAACGTTTTTCTTTTTTAGTTTTATGAATGAATTAAGTATAGCAAATTTGGGGTTTTTTTTCTCAAGTTTGAAACTTAAGAATATTACTAACAATTATCTAAAAATGAAATCCACAATTTGTTCCTACAAATATTGTTTCACTCAAAAGTAGAATATTAATAACAGAATAACTAACAGGGACATAGCTAAAATATTGACACCAGGTTTAACTGTCTTTAACATTCGTCTTCTATGTGTTAAAATTGTTTTTAGTCATAATAAAAAAGTAAAATAATATTAATTCAAAATGACATGATGTTGCACACTTGCAGTTCTGACCATTCCTGGGGCTGAAGGGAGGATTTTTGGAGTCAAGCCTGGAAAAGTCTGCAATATAATACCTCAAAATAAGGATGATAATGATATGTAAGATATAAATAACTATTTCCAAGAAAAATCAGTGAGAACTTTATTATGTATGTGTCCAAACTTATTATAGTATAAATAAATACTTGTGTTGAACCATATATCATAGCCTAGGTGTACATGTAGTGGACAAAATAATGGTTTCTGAAAGATTCTTGTGTCAAGCCTATGGGTATCTTAAATATACAAAACTAGTCTGACAATGTAATTAAATTCAAGTTATTAAGATGTAAAATTAGCCTGGTTTTTCACATGGGTCTAAACATAATCACATTGCTACTAGAAAGGGAGACAGTGGCTGGAATCATATTTAGAATATAAAATAGAAGACAGGAATAAGGGTGCAGAAAAGGGCGGCAGGAACAGACAGGAGAGACAGATAAAATATGCTAAGCTGGTGTTAAAAATGATCAAAAAGGTCTCAGGTTCCACACTGACAATGACTTTTAGAAGTTCTGAAAGACGAGGAAACAAATTTCTATAGAACACATAGTTTTCTGGACATCATCTTTTATAGCACTCTCAAGAACTGTGAGGTAATGAATTGGGTGTGTGGTCAACCCACTGGTTTTATGATACTTAGTCATAGCTGGTACAGGAATCGCATTATAAGAAGAAATATAAGCAGCATATATTAAGTAAATTATTACTTTTTAGAAACAAAGTAGAGAATACATACTCATTGACTTATCGTACTAAGAAATAATAATGTGTAATTAAAAACAGGGATTATGGAAGAGCCAGTTCTGAGGAAGGTCTGTAGAGATTTTGTAACAATACATTGAACAGCTTGTTATCTCTTTGTAGTTACACAGTAAATAAAACTTAAAGCAATATAAAATTTGATCAACAAATAGAACTATTTATTGTCTCATGTCAAGTTAGTACAAGTACTGTCTACATTGAATGGTCCTTCGATTTCTTCAGCTTTGTGCTGATCTTGTGTCTTAGTTACTCTACTGTTGCTGTGATAAAAGACCATGACCCAAAGTAAGTTGTGGAGGAAAGGGCCTATTTCCGCTTACATCTCCACAACACAGTCTGTCTCTGAGGGAAATCAGGGAAGGAACATGGAGGAAGAGGGTGATGCAGAAGCCACTGGGAAGTGTTGGAGCACCACTTTCGAAATTCCTCTCCATGGCTTACAGAGCCTGCGATTCTTAGAGCACCACAGCTGAGCTTGAGCAGGGCCCTCCCTATATCAATCATTCATCAATGTGGTGAGATTTTTTTTTTGAGGTTCTCACTTCCAAATGAATGATTGCATCAAGTTGACATTAAAGTATATGCTATAACAAGTAAGAAAAACTAAAGATTTTGACTACAAACTTGAGAGTGTAATCTTTCCCTTTTTAACCTGTTAAACTCTTGGTTGATCACACCAACTCCTACCATTCTGAAAAAGGATTAGTTATAATAAAATATCTTCATTAATACAAGCAAGGTTGTATACCTGAGAAATTTATGGAGGTTAACTTTGATTACATGTCTCACAAAAAATATTTTGGTAATGTATAGAATTGTATAGTTTCTTTGTTTAACTATATTAAATATTAGACAATAATTTACAAAATCCTTTCGTTTCATATATTCTTTGGGAAATTTAGTGCAAATAAAAAAGGAACATAAAATAAAAAAATATTAGAAAGATACCTAGACATCACAAATACTACAAATGAAAAAATTATCTTATTATTGTACATTTTTATTGTCAAATAATGATATATTTATTGAAATAACTTATTTCTGAATTATATTAAATTGACTTAATACACATTTGTCTCATTCTGAATGAAACACATTTAAACTTTGTTTCAAGAGCATATGAACTTTGCATTGAAGTATAATTTTTATTTTATCAGAGACTGTATTTGCATCTCTTTAATTTGATACAACCAAGTTCTTAACTTTAGTAAGTTCTATCTTATCCAAAACCAATAACAATATCAAAGTGTTCTTGAAACTCAGCTCATTAGGTCTGAGTTTAGATTCTCTCACAAACTCTATCAGAGAAATTTGATGTGTGAATAGACAAATCACTCTTGCCTCTTAAATATGCTGCAGGAAAATATTCAGGGCAGAAATTTGTGAGTTCCTATTTCACACCTCAGCTAGAAGTATGGTTTTATGAACTATACTTGTTCAATTATTAATAATCACAATGAACAAATAATACTTGAATGAAATAGACATTAGGTAGAACCACATCCATAGTTCTCAAATATTTATGATTTGGTTTCTTATGAAGATCAATCATATTGAACAGCATAATTATATTTACTTAGTTTAAAATATTATTTATCCATAAGATAACAGAACAAAAAATTTAAAGGGATATAGTTAGGCATGAAAAAAAAAAGATATTTTTCCCAGGGAGTTAGAGATAAATCCACAAAAGGCAGTATAATACAGGCTTACGTTTGGGAAAATTTAGAGAGCTTCCAGGAATTCCCTAGGAGTCTTACTTTATATCTTTAGCAGCTATAATCTTCAATGACAGCATTGTATTCTCATGTGACCAGAGACATGAGCTTTCATTTTTATTTTTATTCAGTTATTATTATTATTATTATTATTATTATTTCGTATTGTTATCATTATTTGTGTTTTCCATTACTTAGGTTTTTAGACATGGTCATAGAGACATATGTGTTTGGGGAAGTAAATTAACAAATGAAATAGAACATCTTATTGAAATGAGAAAGCAGAAACAGGTCTGAGAAATTAGGCTTTGCCTGCCCTGAATTCCCTCAGTGTTTTACAAAGATGCTCGCCTCCCAGGCCCCTCCTTTGGGCTTCATATGGGGCCTCCTGCTCCATTCATCACACTTAGTATGATGATTACCGGCCAAAATGTGCAGTGAATGTGCGGAGTGGCTTGGAGAGAAGCTATTTAATTAGGGCAGCTCTGTTTACACAAATACCTTAGTGGAGACACGAAGGCAAAGCTAAATAAGCACAAGCTGCTTTAATTAAGTGTGTGGTGGTGTTAAATCCCTTTCACGGTTTCCCTGACACCAGCAATATTATTTTAATGTGACATTTACTGTGTGGTAGGTGTTGGGAGTTGTAGATATTTTTACTCATAATAAGTTTACTGAGTTTCCTAGCTCATTCAACATAATATTATAGAAAAGCTCTGGGAGAGGTAAAAATCAAAAGGCAAATCACAGCTATTTCCTTACAGAATATTTAGGACATGTGAGCAGCTATAATATTGGCTCTTAATACACCATAGGTGATAATGTGCTTAAAAAAACAGGGAACATTTTTCTTTACTGGAACTTTTTTTTCTGCTCTGTACTGGAACCTTTTCAGTTTGTCTTTTTGGAAGATTGAGTGCATATTACACTTTGAGAACCAGGCTTGTGAGGTGGTAAAAATGCAGTAGTTAAAAAAAATCTACTAGGGTCAGTAAGAATTATTATGCTTTACTTTGTTCAGTTTGGTTTGGTAGAAATATTGTAAATGAACTGGAGGGTCTCATTACTATTACTTTTTATAGCACTGAGTTAGTGGCATGTTCCTTCCATTTGCCACACTTCTCACAAATTACATTGTATGTGCAATGTGAGGCCCTGAAAGAGCATGTGGAGAACTGTGCTTGTGGCTCTGCGTGTTGTCCGTGATGTCAGGAGACAGCAAGTGAAACATACGAGGTGCAACTCTACTCTCACCTGAAGCAGTCAAGCACTTCCCCTCATTTTCTTTGACCTAGAACAACCCAAAATTTATAACTCCACCCTGCAACTTCATATTCCCTTTCTTGTTTAAAGCAAACAAACAAACAAAAAAGCACACAGCAAACAAAAGAAAATCTGAGTCCATTTTGTGTTGGCCACCTATATCTTTGAGCGAGTGTGACCTGTTTTGCCATTGAAGAAAACTGATTTTCCATCTCCCAAGAGCTATCAGTTGCAAACAGCCAATTGCTGAGTGGTATTGGGAAGGATTTATAGCTACTGCCCTTTCTCTGTGCTGGGATTTTCTCTGGCTTTAACTTCTTCATGTTGTGTGCATACTCTACTTATAGAACTCAGTATGAGGATTAAGAGAAGAAAAGAGGCACTTGGGAGAAAATATGACATTCCAGAGTTCAGGGTGTGAACTTCTCTGAGAGTGTTATTTCATTATTTATGAGTCATTTACAACTGGGTGTTGTCCACACCTTTAATCTCAGCACTTGGGAGGCAGAGGCAGAAAAATCTTTAGGAGTTCCAAATTACATAGGTAGTTTTGTATGGCAGAGCTAAAAAGTGAGATTCTGTCTCAAAAACAAACAAACAAACAAACAAACAAACAAACCAAAGGATTATGCAGCTAGTCCTGATGAGAACTAATAGGCTAAGGTCAGAGGGAAGGGGAGGAGGACCTCCCATATCAGTGGACTGGGGGAGGGGCATGGCTGGAAAAGAGGGAGGGAGGGCAGAATTGGCTCTGGACAAGGGAGGGGGCTACAGCTGGGATACAAAGTGAATAAATTGTAATAAATAAATAAAAAATTAAAAATGACAACAACAACAGCAAAAACAAACAAATCAGAAACAAAAAGTGTCACCTATAGGCTTTTTGGTAGATTTTGAATCTATTACTTTTGAAGAGTTTTTGGAAGACTCTAAATGGCAGAGGGTGGATACTGAGTGTTTCCTGACAAGATAACAACTGATAACAACACAAGGATATGCAGGATAGTAAAAGAAAGTGTCAGCGAATGGGAATAACACCCTTCTTGTTTTTGTTAGTTGCTGTGTAGCTGTGGTGAAACACCAAGAACAAAAGCAGTTGGGGAGGAAATGTTATTTTGGCTTACAATTCCACATCATGAAGGAAGTCAGGGCTAGAACTCAACAAGAGTATGACCCTGGTGCAGAGGATACAGTGCTACTTACTGGCAGTTCCTCGTGTCTTGTCCATCCTTCTTTCTTATAGAACACCAGGCCGCTATCCCCAGAGATGCCTCCACCCACAATGGCCCCAGACTCCCCATATCAATCACTAAACAAGCAAATGTCCTGCAGCTCCACTTTATGGAGGTATTTTCTTAATTGAGGCTACCTCCTCTCTGATGAGTCTAAACTTGTCTTTAAACCAGCCAGCACACTTCCTGAGGTCATATTTATGTAGGCTGGTTCATTGCCACTTTAATATATCTACCCGTGAAAGGAATATTGTCTCCACATTGGCAAGTTTCACAGTAAAATTCAGTGACTTAGCCCAAATTCCAGGGTAGGAGCTGATCCAGCCCCTTTCCAAAGACTTGTAATTATTGCTGTCTGTATATTCTGCCTTAAAGCCACAGTGGAGGATGTGGAATTGTAATATGTTTCATCACTATCATATTTAATATTTTAACCATAAAGTATTACTCTTGTAAAATAATTTGCATTATGAATGTAAAGTAGTTCTTGAACGAGATCTGTACCTATCTCATGCAACTGTGGACTATGTTGTTATGTTTTTATGATAGCGTTACTCTCCTCTGACATATGAAAGATATGGATCTCTTTGTTTTATTTCGATTTTTAATGTTAAGTAACATTTACTGCTCCTTTATTTCTTATTATTTAATAAGTAGGAGATGTATAATTGGTACCAAAGGAGGCATATTGTTTGTTTGAGGCAGATGCCAATGTTTATAAAATGCGAAATCAGGATGAAACCCAAGTTTTATCCCAGTTCTACTCATCATCCATTTCTAAAATTCTCAATGCATCATATAATAAGTACTGTAATATTCATCATTACAGATGCATGAAATTGCCGGCCTTCAGTTTTTCAGCTTTACTAAAATGAATGAATACATTTGTCTTCATTAGTTTAACATAATGCACAAAAATTGATGCAAATTATTCATTTTTCTGCAGGTCAACTCTTCCATTAAAATGCATTCTATTTTTCTTTGCATAAAGCAGCATAATTTTAATATTAGTAAAGTGATTGTGCAAGAGTAAATTGGAATCTAATAATTTTTAGAAACTGAACTATGCAAAGGAAGTCAAATTACATGTGTAGATGCTGTGCACTCCTGCCATATTTTTTATGTCCAGATTACATGTCACTGAAGACAAATGAGAACTCAGTAAGCTTTGCCTGCTCCACAGAAAATGATAGTCTCTGAGTGCTGGAACCTAGGAAGCCTCTTGAGCAGATTTGATGAATTGGGAGCAACAGTGTGTGCAGCCTTTATTAATATTGCAAATGATGACCATTGTACCCAAACTCTGTAAAAATGGGTAATTCTCACAAAAACTTAGTATTTGTGTATACAAATACTATATCATTTAATTCATTTAGAGTTATGTGTAGATCAGTCCAAGAAACATGAATCCAGATTCTATTTTAGATCATTTAGACATAGTGAATATTCCAAGCAATCCTTCTAGAGGGCTGACTATGTTAGGGCACATACTACCTTAATATGATAGATATAGACGCGGCATGCTACATGGTACAGAAGGCTTTCATAGTCAAACTCACTCATACTCTAGTCTCACCTACAGGTCCCAGGGTCACTAAAAAGTTACTGTCTTTTCAGATACATATTATTTAGCGTCTATAAACAGCCTTTGTAATGTTAGATAACTGAATATCTACATTATAACTGAATATCTACATTATTAATCAAATGTTTACTCAAATATACTGCATTACGTTATTTTATGCAGAGGTCACGTAGGCATTGTTTTAGAGCTACAGATAAGTTAAATACAATTTCTATCCAAAACATTTTACTCATTAATATGGACTATAGGAATTTAACTATGAAATTCATTATATTAAAGCAGCCTTTAGGTATACATCCATGTTGATTGGAAGATAAGGAATTTCTGTGTGCCCTCTACCTTCAAATATTCATGGCTTCATTTATAATCATACATTTCACTTTGTTGATATTTAATTGTGGTTAGAAATGAGCTCATACAATGTATCTGCCTATATATGTTTATATTGTTTCAGAAGTAATACTAGCAAAACAGATAAGTATCATTACATAATTTGTAATCCATTGAAGTAGATAAGTATCAATCAAATATTCACAGAAATAACTTTAAAAAAATAAACTGAGATCAATTCTATAGAATAAGAAAACAAAAGTATCAGAAATTTATTTCATAAAATAATATAAAATATAACTGAAATGTAAAGAGTTTAATGCAACTATATTAACATTTCTTAAAGAGAATCACCATAACTTCATGGGTCACATGATTCCTCACTACTGAGAGGACATAATGTGATTCTAAACTTAGAACCTTTCACAAAATAAAAGTTAGAAAAGAAGTTTTTAAAGCTGCCCAAAATTGTCCAGCTTATATTCAATAATTACACATATAACCATAGGAAATAAAGAAACCATTCACAAGACTGAAAATGGTCAGCAAAGCCGTCACTTAAATATAAAATTTGCTCATTCTGCTTCACACCATTTTTTGTTTCTTTGTTTGTTTGTTTACTAGCAGAGCTTCTAATTAGCAAGGCATATATGTCACTATCAGGTTAAATTTAATTAATACGAACTGGAGAAGACTCAGTATGGAATCTTTTGCCAAGCCTGACAACATGAGCTAGATCTCCAGGATACACATCACTACGTAAAAGATTAAACTACAAAACAATACAATGGAAAATAAATAGCATCTTCAACCAATGGTGTTTGTCTGACTGGATGTCTACATGTACAAAAATGCAAATAGGCAGCTGGAGAGATGGCTCAGAGGTTAAGAACACTGGCTGGTCTTCCAAAGGTTCTGAGTTCAATTCCCAGCAACAACATGTGGCTCATAATGATCCATAGTTAGATTTGATGGCTTCTTCTGGTATGTAGACAGAGCACTGTATAAATAATAAATAAAATCTTTTTAAAAAAGGAAAATGAAAATAGACCCATATTTATCACCCAGCACAAAGATAAAGTGGATCAAAACCTCAACATAAAACCAGATACATTCAATATGTTACAAGAAAAAGTGGGGAAGAGCCTTGACCTCATGGGCACAGGAGACAACTTCCTGAAAAAAACACCAAGAACTCAGGCTCTAATATCAACAATTAATAAATGGGACCTCATGACACTAAAAAGCTTCTGTAAAGCAAAAGACACTGTCGTCAAAACAGAACAACAGCCTACAGACTGGGAAAAGCTCTTCACCAACCCTACATCTGACAGAAGGCTAATATCCAGAATATATAAATAACTCAAGAAGTTCAAAAGCAACAAAGAAAGTAATCCAATTTAAAAACTGGGATACAGAGCTAAACAGAGAATTCTCAATAGAGCAATATCGAATGACAGAGAAACATTTAAAGAAATGCTCAACATCCTTAGTCATCAGGGAAAAGCAAATCAAAACGACCCTGATTTTTGATCATACCCATCCAAATGGCTAAGATAAAAAATGCAAGGGATAATACATGCTGGAGAGGTTGTGTAGAAAAGGAAACCTTCCTACATTGCTGGTGGGAATGTATCCTTGAATAACCACTTTGGAAATCAATCTGGCGCTTTCTCAGGAAAATAAAGAATAGTGCTCCCTCAAGATCCAGCTATAGCACTCCTAGGCATATATCCAAAATATGCTCAAGTATACAACAAGGACATTTACTCAACCATGTTCATAGCCACTTTATTTGTAATAGCCAGAACCTGGAAACAACCCAGATGTCCATCAACAGAAGAATGGGTATAGAAATTGTGGTACACAATGGAATATTACTCAGCTATTAAAAACAAGGATATCATGAAGATTGCAGGGAAGTGGATGGAACTAGAAAAGATCATCCTGAGTGAGGTAACTTGGAAGCAGAAAGACACTATGGTATATAACTACTTAGAAATGGATATTAGTCGTATAATATAGGAAAGACATACTAAAATCTGTACTCCTAAAGAAGCTAAACAAGAAGTAGGACCCTAGGGAAGTTGCTCAATCCTCACTCAGAAAGCAAATGGGATAGACACTGGAAGAGGGAGAAAACAGGGAACAGGACAGAAGCCTACCACAGAGGGCCTCTGAAAGACTTTATCCAGAGCGTATCAAAGCAGATGCTGAGACTCATAGCCAAACTTTTGGTAGAGTACCAGAAACCTTATGGAAGAAGACAGAGATAGAAAGACCTGGAGGGGACAGAAACTCCATGAGGAGACCAACAAAGCCAAAAGATCTGGGCCCAGGGGGGTCTGTAGAGACCAATTCTTCAAACAAGGACCATGAATGGAGAGGACTTAGACCCCTTGTTATGAGGATGCACACAGGCTGCTCAGTTTCCAAGTGGGTTCTCTAATAAGGGGTACAAGGGTTGTCTCAACATGAACTCAGTGACCAGCTCTAATTTTAGCTTTAAGAAGTATTTTATTTTTTTCTTAAAGAAAATTTTGTTGTATCTACCCACATTTAAATAACAATTTAAGATGAAATGTTTCAAATAATGAAAGTCTCTGACAGTTTAAATGAAACTGGAACTAAGGGCATCTTGTAGACACCAAAGAGTCCCAGATATTTGTATGCTTCTGTTTTGTTCACATGTGGTTATCTACTCTTTATGCATTGGAGGTTTGACTTTCAGTTGACCGAGCATTTGTTATGATGGACATATATATGACTTACTCTTTTCCGTTTAAATTAAATGTAAGGAAGCTTTTGAAAATTCTATCTCTTGTTGGGCATGGTGGCTTGGGAGGCAGAGACAGGTAGATTTCTAATACCTAAGGTCAATATGGTGTACAGAAGTGATTTCTGGGCCAGTCATGTCAGAATAGTGAGAATTGGACTTTCTCCATATAAATATAGATTTATAGATTTAGATATTGTTATAGATGTAGATAGATAGATGATAGATAGATAGATAATCTGCATTTTTTACGCAAGAAGCATTGTACTTTGAGCTTATCTTCTACGCCCTTAGCTTCTTACTTTCAAGTTATAGACTGACCTCTGTTTTATTTTATTTTTTTCTGTTGCTTTGAAAGAATATTCTGACAAATAAAAATGTTAGAAAGAAAAGGTTGTTTATTTTCACCGACAGTTCATGTGATAGTCCATCACCAAGGCAGGGAAATCAAGGCAGCAATAGCTTGAAAGTACTTGGGCACATCACATACACAATAAGGTCATAAAATAATAAATGCAAGCAGTTGATCTGTTCTCTTTCTCCATTTCATAAAGTCCAGATACACATGCAGGGAATGATGCCATCCACAGTAAGTGGTACTTCTTACAATAGCACGATGAAGTAATACCCAAAATGTATACCCAAAAGCCCCCTTACTTATGTTAATAACACACACTAACTATCACATTCTAGAAACTGGAGAAAAACTTATACCTAATTTCTGTGTACCTCATTGGAGCTAAGTGCATGGCTGTGTATGTGAATGAAAAGAATCCTGATCTTTTATTTCAGCACATCATTGCTACATTGTAACTAGATGATATGTCCCTACATTTGACCTTAACTGCTGCCTTAGATAAAATCTTCCCTAAAGAGCATCACATCATGTATCAAAGAAGTAGTAATTTATTTTTGAAGGGCTTGTCTGAGTTACTTTTCTGTTGCCATGACAAAACACCATCATGTAAAAAAATATAATGCTCTATTGTGGGTCACGGTTGCAAAGGAATAGAGTGCATGATCTTTATAGCCAGGAGCACGGTAGCAGGCAGGCTTAGATGACGTGGCTTAGAGCTTATCTCATTTTTATTATTATTGAAAGGTAAGTCTTTTTAAAATTTTCTATTATTTATTTGTTTATTTATATGTGGCTTTTTGATACAGGGTTCCTCTGTATAGCTCTGGCTGTCCCGGAACTCACTCTGTAGACCCGGCTGGCCTACTCAGAGATCAGGCTGTATTTGCCATCCCCTGCTGAGATTAAAAGCATGTATTCACCACCTTATACAGCTCTTTTTATGTTTTAAATTAGAATGCAGTTACAAAATTTCTTCCTTCCCCTCTTCTCTCTCTAAATCCTCCCATAATGTCCCCCTCTCTCTCTTTCAAATTCATGACTACTTTAACTGAAAACATACATACATCATACAGACTGAGAAGGTTATATTTAGGAATACATGCTTATATGCATGCAATGAAAACTAATGAAAAGAGAGAGATTACATATTAATCAACAAGTATGAGGCAGACACAGAGCTGAGGATAACAAAGGCTTTGAAGCCCCAAAACCTGCTCCCAGCGACACACCTCCTCCAACAAAGCCACACCTCCTAATCCTTTGCAAATAGTTCTGCCAACTGGAGACAAAGTATTCAAATTTATGAGCCTATGGGGGCCTTTCTCATTCAAACCACCACATTACTCTGCTTTTAAAACTGCTTAATTAAGTCAATAAAGTTAAGTTAATATCAGTTATTTACTGTCAATTATATCCCTATCTCATTGCTAAATATTTGATAAACATTCAAAGGGAAACCTATTAACTTTGTAGTTGTGGTTAAAGCAAATATTAATTACACATTACTATGATCAAGGAAACCAGTGTATTGAGGATGGCTGGCAAAGGAGATTATTGGCATTCACAATAGTTGCTGGAAATAGGAACCCTGCCATTTGCTGAGAAGTAGATTATTTATGTTTATGCTTTGTCTGTCTTTAAAAATTAATGGAAATGCCATATCTGAAGATTCAAGGAAAAGATCTCGGCTCAGTTTGGTGAATTTGGAAAGCTGTCAGGAAAGTGATGTTCTCTTTAGTCTCTAGGTCAGCACTGTATCCACAGAACTGCGGCTTCAGCTCTGACACTGCTGTGATAAAAAGCAAGCTGGTACAAAGTTGAAAGTCAGGTTAAGGATTTCCTACATTTGAAAATCTACTTACAAAATAAGAGTGCCTCCCAAATCTTGCCCATAACTGTGCTTCTAGAGAAGAAATCAGGCCTTTTCCCTTTTACATGTGCTATTTTCACAGCCTCTTGTGCCGTAATTTTTTTTTCAGATACTTTGTTTCTAACTGAAGGTCAGTTTGATAAAATATCATTCTGCTTAAAAGAAGTTTATTTCCTCTTTATGTGAGGCATTTACTTCATGGAGATAAACAAAAAGAGAGTTTAAATTATAGGAAAGCTGTCAAAAAGTTTTTATAGAAGCCACAGACTTCTTTATATCATGATAAAGAATTGTTTTAGAGAAAGATTTAACCTGTTAGAGTAGGTCAATCTCCAGCTACCTTTTTAAAAATGATTTCGTATAAGTTTTTGAGAATTTCATAATATATATATGTTAATTTATTTATTCACTTTACATTCCAATTGTAGCCACTTCCCTTCTCTCCTCCCAATCTCACTCTCCTTCCTTCCCCCTCCCCCATATCACCTCCCTAACTCCTCAGAAAAGTGGAGTACCCTCTAGCATCCCACCCTAGTATAGCAAGTAACATCAGGTCCAGGATTTTGAACATCTTCTTCCTCTGTGGTCTGGTGAGGCAGCTGTATCATGGGGAAGTGGTCAATAAGCCTGCAACAGACTCCATAGACAGACCATTTTCCCCTTACTAAGGCACCCTCATGAAGACCTAGCTGCCCATTGGCTATAACTATCTAGGGGGCCTATGTCCAGTCCATGCATGGTCCTTGGTACTTCAGTATCTGCAAGCTCCTCTGGGCCCTGGTTTATTTGCTTGGTTGGTCTTCTTATGAAGCTACTATTCCCTCAAGATCCTACTATCCTCTCCACCCTCCTCCCATTCTTCCACTCAACTCCCTGTATCCACCCAATGTTTGGCTGTGAGTCTCAGCATCTGTTTCAATTCAGTGGAGCCTCTCAGATGACAACTATGTTAGGCTTTTATCTGGATTCACAGTAGAGCATCATTAATTAATATCAGGGCTTGGATTTCTCCAATGAGGTGAGTCTCAGGTTGGGTCAGGCATTGGTTGGATATTCCCTCAATCTCTACTCTATATTTCTCCCTGCACCTCTTGTAGGCAGAATAAATTTTGGGTCAAAGTTTTTTGTGGGTGGATTGGTATTTCCCTCCCTCCACTAGGAGTCCAGTCTAGTTAGAGGGTGGCCTCTTCAGTGTCTTGACCCCTCCTGCTATGAGTTTCAGCTACAGTCACTGCGCCATCCACCCAGGAGCCTACTTGGTCCTCACTCTCCAGCTTGTCATATAGATGGCCCCTCCATGGTTTCTCCTCTCTGCCAGCCCACATTCTTCCACCTCCACTCTCCTCAGGTCTGATCACTGCCCTCATTACACTTCAGTACCCTTTCTTACCATGTTCCCTCTCTTCAACAATTTCTGCTGTCTATTCTATTTCCCCCTTCTGAGTGAGATTTAAGCGTCCTCTCTTACCCAACTCCTTTTACTTATCTTCTTTGGGGCTGTGAATTGTAGAGTGGTTATTCTGTAGTGTATGGCTAACAGCTGCTTGTAAGTGAGAACATACCATTGTGTGTCTTTCTAGGTTTGGGTTACCTCACTCAGGATGATCTTTTCTAGTTCCATCCATTTGCCTGCAAATTTCATGATCTCCTTGTTTTTAATCGCTGAGTAGTATTCTGTTGTGTAAATGTGCCATAATTTCTTTATCCATTCTTCAATTGATGGACCTCTATGTTGTTTATAGTTTTTGGTTATTATGAATAAAGCTGCTATGGACATAGTTGAACAAACGTCCTTGTTGTATGATGGGGCATTTTATGGATATATGCCCAGTAGCAGTATAGCTAGGTCTTGAGATAGAGCTATTCCCAATTTTCTGAGAAAACACCAAATTTATTTCCAAAATGGTTGTACAAGTTTGCACTCCCACCAGCAATGGAGGGGTATTCCTCTTTCTCCACATCCTCTTCAGCATGTGTTGTCACTTGAGTTTTTGATCTTAGCCATTCTGATGGGTGTGAGGAGAAAACTCAGGGTCATTTTTATTTGCATCTTCCTTACATCTAAGCATTTCTTTAAACTGAGCATTTTTTAAGTCTTTCTCTGCCATTCATTATTCTTCTGTTGAAAATTCTCTGTTTAGCTTTGAACCCCATTTTTTAAATTGTATTACTTGGTTTGTTGGTGTTTAATGTCTTGAGTTTTTTTATATATTATGGATAGAAGCCCTCTGTCAGAGGTAGGGTTGGTGAAAAGCTTTTCCCAGTCTGTAGGCTGATGTTTTATTCTGATGACAGTGTCCTTTGCTTTACAGAAGCTTTTCAGTTTCCAATTTATTAACTGTAAATCTTAGAGCCTGAGGTGCTGGGTTTCTGTTAAGGAAATTGTCTCCTATGGCAATGAGGTTAAGGCTGATCCTCACTTTTTCTTCCAATAGATCTACTGTTTTTGGTTTTATTTTGATGTCTTTGATAAGCTTGGACTTGAGCTTTGTGCAGGGTGATAAATACACATTTTCTTTATGTTGACATACAGTTAGAGCAATACCATTTTGTTGGAGATATTTTCTTTTTTCCATTGTATGGTTTTGGCTTCCTTGTCAAAAATCAAATGTCCTTAGGTGAGTGTGGTACTTTTTCACAAAAATGCCTTACTGTTAATGTGGAGGCTAAGCCCTAGCATTAGAAAAAGCCTGTGATATTTGAGAATAATTTGAAAAAGTAGAGCCAATTACTTGTACTGGGGTGCCACATATTATATGGTAACTCCCTATAACTTTTTATATATGCATATTTTTCAGAGAAGATCTAAAGTAGTATGTGCTAAAAGGCTTTAAGTGATCTTTTTCTAGTTCCACCCATTTGCCAGCAAATTTCTTGATTTCCTTATTTTTAATTGCTGAGTAGTATTCCATTGTGTAAATGTACCACAATTCCTATAGCCATTTCTTGTTTGAGGGGCATCTTAGTTGTTTCCAGATTCTGACTATTATGAATAAAGCTGCCAAGAACATAGCTGAGCAAATGTCCTTGTTGTATGGTTAAGCATATGTCGGGCAGTCTCTGGCATGAACTCAGTTGCCTGCACTTTGATCACTTTTCCCTGGTATGGTGACCGTATTAGGCCACAGAGAAAGTGGATCCAGACATTCCTGATGAGACCTGATAGACTAGGGTCAGATAGTAGGGGAGGAGGACTTTCCCTATCAGTGGACTAGAGGAGGAGCATAGGGAGGAAAGAATGAGGGAGGGGGGATGAGACAAGGAGGATATGAGGGAGGAGCCTACAGCCTTGATACAAAGTGAATAAATTGTAATTAATAATAATAGTTTTAAAAGGCCTCCCTACGTTCTCTTCTCCACATTGTCCTCCCATTCTCTTTCCTCTTCCTGGTAAGATCCCTTCCCTCATCCTCAGTCCTAAATGGTACCTGTTAGTATTCTAAATAAAACATACACATCTAAAACATGAAATCTATCATCACATATAAGAGAAAAGTGCAATGTTTACCTTTCTGGATCTGGAAAAAATGTGTCACAGAGCTCAAGCTGGCCTTGATTTACTCTGCAGTCAGAGATGATCATGAAATTTTGATCTGCCTATGTCCACTTACCAAGTGCTGGGAGCATCAGTATGTTTAAGTCTACATACATCATTTTCAACAGCATATTATAGGATTATGGTTACAATCTTCCATTTTCTTTTTTCTTTTTTCCAACCAAGGACCATCATGGATATAACCTAGAACCCCTCCTCAGATGTAACTCATGGCAGCTCAGTATCCAAGTAGGTTCCCTAAAAAGGGGAAAAAGGACTGCCTCTGACATGAACTCAGTGGCGGGTTCTTTGACCCTCATGGGGAGCAGCCTTCCCAGGCCACAGAGGAGGACATTGCAGTCAGTCCTGATGAGACCTGATAAGCTAGGGTCAGATGGAAGGGGAGGAGGACCTCCCCTATCAGTGGACTTGGAGAGGGAAATTGGAGGACATGAGGTAGAGAAAGTGGGATTGGGAGGGAGGGTGGGAGGGTGGAGGCTACAGCTGGGATACAAAGTGAATAAGCTGTAATTAATATTTTAAAAGTTCTGTAAGTAGACACATTTATATAAATCATTATTCATAGCAATGAAATAAAACTTAAATGTTTAACTTTTTTCTGCAAACAGAAAAGCATTATTTGTGCCCTTACTCAAATAACATAATATATAGTATTCTTGGAAGAAACTATAAAAGCAAGCTCATTCCTGGGTAGGAACGAATAAGACCAGTCCTTCATGACAGATGTTGAAGGATGCAGAGAGTTTAATATTTCTGTCTATGCTCTGGGCATCCCATTAGCAAGATTATACTTACCATGTAGTTGCTAATATATGTCTAGCCTCATAATCATTTTACTGCAAGGAATACCATCAGTTAAGAAATCTTAATGTTATCGGGGCATGGGGCCCTGAAATTATGAATGACAATGACAGTGCATAATATTTTTATAACCCAAGTTTGTGCAACAAGGTGGTGTTTTATTGACATCAAACAGCAAAAAAAAAAAAAAAAAAGATGCCCAATATACACACAGTATGACATGACATTGAAAGTTGCCTGCTAATAATGGCAACCTTAACTTACTTATTTAAATCTAGAGACAATTTCCCCAACTTACCTAGATGTGGAGAGCACTGTTTTCCCATTCTCCATCCTCAGTGTAGAATTGTTTCCTGGTGTAATTCTGTACTCTAACCATTTCCTTTAGTGTCTTCCTGCTTACTATTTTATTAATTATCCAATACTCCAATTACGTCTTTTAGATAAAGTCAGTTTCTTCAACCAAATAAGATTTTTCAAATTTAATTTTATTTTATTAATTACACTTTATTCCCAAATAAGATTTTTGATTGGCTTTTTAATATAAAAATCCATCATTCTGTACAACGAATATACATTAACAAAAAGTCTCGAAAGCCAGCTTGCTTTAGTTATCTAATTATATTTTTGGTTATTGTGTTTTTGTGCCTTGTTTTCTTCACTGAACACTGACCCTACCACAGAAAACGAACATTGATACTAGAAAGCGTTTGTAAAATCTCTGTTATCCACTCATGATCTTCAGCTGTAAAACTGTTTTCCTTGAAATAGTTAACACACATTGTCTTTTCTCAGGTTCTCCATATAGAGACAAAATCACCATAGCAATTCTTCAGCTGCAAGAGGAAGGCAAGCTGCACATGATGAAGGAGAAGTGGTGGCGTGGCAATGGCTGCCCAGAGGAGGAGAGCAAGGAGGCCAGTGCTCTGGGGGTTCAGAATATTGGTGGTATCTTCATTGTCCTGGCAGCCGGCTTGGTGCTCTCAGTTTTTGTGGCAGTGGGAGAGTTTTTATACAAATCCAAAAAAAACGCTCAGTTGGAAAAGGTAAATGTCACATTTTTGCAATTTAAGACACTTATTTTTCTTATGATAAAACACAAGTGATGCATTTTCTGTTATTTCCAACCAACAGAAATGCTTTGACCTGTGGCTGTTAATTGTCTCATATCATTCATTCTATAACTAAGATATTTGTGAAATATATCGTGTGAGATATATTTCACAAAGACTCATGATCATTATCATAATTTTAATATTATCGATAAAATGTTTAATTGTCAGTTGCAGGACAAATAGATAGCTCTATCCTATTTAGGACTAAATAAGGAGAATATTTTTTTTCTTAAATGAGATTGTTGTAAGATTAATTGGAGGATATACTGAGAGAAGAAAAATCAGAAATTGTATTATAAAAATAAGAATACTCTGCCAAAAAACAATACCAGGTTTTAATATAGCAATTTGAAGCTAGATAGTAAATAAAATTTAACTTCAGTAGAACTACTCTTATAATGTTCATTAGGACGTCTTAGTTTGCATTATGAACACTATTACTAATTTCTAATTTAGTAAATATATGCAAATATTCTAGTTTTGCTGCTGCTTATTTTTCTTAATGAGTCCTTTACTTACTATATTCAAAGACATTATAAAATATGTATAATCACAAGAGTGTTAATATAAATTTTCTTTGTACTTTAGTCACTTGTACAAGTGCTTTTGTATTCTAGTCTTAAAAAGTTTGTCATCACTTAGGGTCTATATTTCTAGTTCTATACTTTTTTTGTTTCTTTAAGTATTAGGGAAAACATGAAAATAACAGCACTCATCACCTCTGTATGTACATTTATATTTCTGGAATTGAAATGAACAGCATTCTTCTCTATCTTCCAGTGCTTTATTTAGTTTTCTGTATATAATCATCTTGGTTTTCTGTTTTTAATATAAGTATATTTTTTTAGATCTTTCGTAAATGTATAAGAATGAGGTTGTCTCTTTAGTATTGGAAAAGTTTATGAAATTTTGTTGTTAAAATACAAGACAGAAAGTGATATTTAAAAATATAGTAGCAAACAGTAAAATATATAAAACACATTCTGCTAATATTCTCTGAAATACATATACCAGAAACTATTTTTGTAAAAATATAGTTGACAAATATCTTCCTTTGGTTTGAGTGATGTATGTTTCAAATGTTGACTACTCTTGAGCCTAAAATTTGAATAAATAATGTTTTAAAATTTTAATTGATTATAGTACTTGATACCTTTTTAGTCATCTTTTACAATTAAATATTTTGATAAGCCTATTTGATCATAACCATGTGTAAGTTTTGAAATTTTTAGAAATTTGTAGAAATTATGTGCTTACAGACTTTAAAGCTGGCAATTTCTGGTAACATGGCTGAGCCAAATTCTGTTATGTTATTATAAGTTGGTCACATATAAGTACACTGTTGTACTGTGGTCCTTTCTATGGTATGAAAATGGTTTTGAAAGCTAATCAAAATGACTAACCAAAAAAAATCATCAAGTAATATTTTCCATAATTTGCCAATAACTGATATTTGTTTCCTTTAAAATTAACCCCATATTTATGAAAGGATATTGAGTTTCCTAGTGAGAATGTCTGACGATCTATCTACATGTAATGATTCTCTTAAGTCTATCTTAACATTAAAATAAAACAAATTGAATATAGACACTGTTGGTATTGTACTGTCATTATCTCTAGATGTTTCTTCATTTGATTTACCTGAGCTGCATTCTTAATAATTAAAAAGAAATCATCATTTTATTAAAACTTAAGGGGTGTGGTTATTTAATATTGAAAATAAATCTATGTGGTTGTTATCACCGCTAACTGATTCACCCAGTCTCAGAAATCTGTGGCCTTATTATGATTTTTTTAAAAAAGTATGAAGTATATTGACATTATGCTGGGGAAATAAATGTACTTATAGTAAAAGAAGATTTGGCCATGGTCACCTATTCTCACACAGAATCTACACTAAGTCTATAATGAACCCAAGTTTCGTCACTCTGCCTAAGAGCCTGCAGCATGCATCCCTGGCCATAGCTGCAGGATATCAGCTTCTCTCAGTTTTGTTCACCCTCTGACCACGTTAAACTATCCTTGGTTTGCCAGAGTCAAACTTTTTACGTTGACTGGAGTAACTGTTGTCTTTTGTTCTCCTTCGAATATTTCCATCAGGTATTTTAGATCAGCTGTTAGATTAGACATTATATTGTCCAGAAAGGTTTCCTCACCATAAAGAATATGTGTCTGGTAACTTGGCATCAGCTTGTTTCTGCACGCTATAGCTGTGTTGTGATACCTATGGTAATGGAAAAGACTGTGATTTGTATATTGTTTTATGCTTAGGTAGCTGTACATTTTTCTATGTTTTAAAGTTAAGCAAAAAGTAGAAAAAATAAAAATAAAAGATGAACCTGAAAAATGTAGACTTTAATAATTTTGAAATTATAAATTATATTTTCAGATAACTACTGAATGGTACAACGTTTAAAGTAACACATTTAATATAGATATAAATGGTAATTTTTAATTGATCTTAATTTTTGAGATAAATAAACCATTTTTATATTCCAATATTGATTTGACCATTTAGAATGATAAAAATGTTTCATCTGTCTGAAAAAATAATTTATAAGTTGGTTTATTTTATAATTAATTTAATTTTGCCGTAATTTTGAATACATATATATATATGTACTTTGAGATTTCAGTAATTGTTAAATTTGAATAAAGTCTCAAAGAAACTTTTGACCATCTCCAGCAATGTCCATTTGTTTTAAGGCCATGAATCTTTCCTTAAAAAGACCCTCATAGCTAACGGAAGATGTTTAACAAACATAATGCTGATTCTCAGAGTTGAAGAATATTTCAGTAGTTAAGATTATTTATTGCTATTCAAGAAAACCTGGGTTCAATTCCCAACACCAACATGGTGGCTCATTATGATCTATAACTCTGTTCTCAGAGCTCCAAGAACTATTCTTCATGGGCACCAAACACATAGGGCACAGATATACATACTGAGAAAAACACCCATACACATAAAAAGTACATAAACAAGAAATGAAGGGATTTTGATTCCCTTTTAACTATGATGACTGGTATTGTGAACAGGTTTCCAAAACATTAATTTTTATTAAATTATTTCTAATATAATAATGTTTATTAACTCATACATAAAATCACTTATTAACTATTATGACTTTGCCTTTCTTTAAAGTAAAGACACAATTATGTCTTACTTAGCTTTCCAACAAGAATAATATAATAGCCATTTGATATTTATTTTGCTTATATATAGGAATATTTTCTTTATTATGAAATTAATATAAAAATTTTTGTACATATTGCTTTATGGTATAGTTTTCATATAAATTGCTGAGTTCCTTGAAATAAACATATAAAATGGTTCTCAAAATGTTAACTTTATCATTTTTAGCATAAAATAAATATAATGTGTCTGAAAATTAAAACTAAAAATGGATGCGCAGCTATTAAAATTATAATATATGTATTCTAGCCTGAATATATGCATCCGTTAACTTTTCACTAACATGTTTAGAGTAAGCAATATCACAGAACTATGAGAAAAAACTGTTCCAGCCATAGACGACTCAAGTCTTGTTGCTAATAGGCAACACTGGCCAGGCTCAAACAAGAAATTTCTGTTGTATGTTTCTGGGAACTCAAAGAAAAATGTTTGTGCATGGGTAAAAAGTTCATTTATAGTTATAGTGCATAAATATCAGATTGCTGTAAATATAAGGAGTAGAGGCACAAGAAAATTCAGCTGCTTAGTTTGATGACTGGTAAGGGGAAATCAGAGTTATTTAGTTTTAATTTGCAGGACAGAAGATCTTGAGGTTTTAAAATGAAAACATTTTAAGCTGAGTGAATTGCATTTGGTAATAATCAAATGGTAAAAACAGGCTCTTCTCATCCTTTTACAAAAATTACTTTCAGAATTTTGAAGAATCGATGTGATGGAAGTAATGCTTTTTAAAACAATTTATATATTGATAAAAGTCTATCGATACAGTTTAAGAAAGTATTCACAAAGATTTTATTCCAGCATTTGCATTTTACAAGTGATACCTAAATAAAATACAGGAATCTACACTTTTAATCAGCTACATTTGTTGGAAGTTATTCAACTGCATGTAAATTTTTAAAAGTTAAAAGTTCTAGGATGATGTTCAATGAAAGACATTTTAGCTGTGAAATATATGGTTCTATAGAACTCAAGCTAAAAGTTGTGAGTAAAACTGAGTAAGTGGTCCATTTGGTATCTTTTTTTGTCACACTCTAGAAGTAGGGGGTTTTTCCATTTCCCCATTGATATGCATAAGGACTAAGGGATGCCTTTTAGAATGGCTTTTAAGTAAGCATCAATTTCTTCAAAACAAGAAGCTTGTCTTCATGCTGCTCTCTATTCTTGCAAATGAGCTAATCCATTCTTGTCATTTAATAATAATAATTTGTGTTCAATATCACTATAAATTATGTTTTAAATTAAGGCAGGATCTTGACAAATAATTATTCTATTTTATTTTAAAAGTGGCTTTTGAGGTTTTTAAAACATGGTTCATCCTTTCAGTTAAAGGCAAAAAAAAAAAAAAAAAAAGACAATCCCAAGACCCTTGAAGTTATGATTGGCGGAAAGGAAATGTGCTTCTTAGGGTTGGTTATGCTTTCCATGACCAAACAGAGTGACCTGATACTGTCTCAGTAATACCCTGCTCTAGAAAATGCAATAAGAAATTTTGTTTCTATTTAATATCATGTATATATGAGTCTTTATATATATATATATATATATATATATGTGAGTCTTCTTTATATATATGTGAGATTATAAATTACTTACAATTTCCTCATTTCATTCCCCAAGCAAATTCTCTCCCATTTCCCTCCTTACTCTTTCAAATTCATGGCCTTTTTCTGTAACTGTTATTATATAAATAGGTGCACTTAATGTTTTTTTTAATATTTTTATTTCATTTTATTTAGTGTGTATGTATGAGTCCATGAATGTGAGTGCAGGTATCTACGGAGGTCAGACACTAGATGCCCTGGGCCACATTATGAGGATCCTGGGGATTGAATTCATGTTCTCTGCAAGAGCAGGAAACACACCTAGCTGCTGAGCCACCTCCACAGACCATGTTTACATATTTCCTGATTATTTCTTTTCCCCTGAAGTTGCATTGAGAACATGGGTCAGTTAGATTGTTAAATTATTACATTGGATAAAGAGATCCTTTATCATACTCCCTTTTTAATTATCCCAGTCAACAATGCAATTTTAACAATGTAAAAGCACAGTTCACATTTATGTAACTGAGCTGAAGATGTTTTACACTTTGTTTAGTTGCAAACAATAACAACAAAAGACTCAGTATACAGACTTATGAACTTGCATTTAAAATTCTTTAAAAGGTGTGTCATTTCTTACATGTATGCAATGAGAGATCCTTACATTATTAATCTTACATGTGAAAGTTAAAATTTCTGATTGGATAGAGGCTAATGATAGAACTTCAATTTCTAGAAGCTGGGGCAGTAGAGGCTAGGGAAGAGAAGGGAATGATTGAACTGTTAGGTAACCTGATAAGCAGTTCTGGTGTAACCTAATTTTTATATTCAATTGTCAATGCTGTTTAACGGTTAAAAGTTTTAAATTAAAAAAAAAATCATAGTTAATAAGGATCAAGGCTTTCCTCTAACTGTAGTAAGAAAATCATTTGTTATTTTAATATCCTTGTTAAAATAGGTAAAGCTGGTACAACTTATCTGCTTCAGCTTCACAACAGAGGCATCCTGAGCCTGCGTCCTGGCTGTGTGAATCAAACTATTAACAGAAATTTGGTGATCAACACTTTTCCTCTTAAAAAGCCTTCATTGCTATACTGACTAAAAAGTTTCTGAAGCTTTTTTGCCTTTATTTATTGGTTTTTCAGATTTAAGTAAGAAAAATATAAACGTGAAGTAGTGCTGCACTTTCCTCAGTCCCGTTGTATCGGAAAATTGTAATATGAAAATATTGGGTAAAATATTTTTGAAGTCAAGGAGTCTGAGAATACTTTATATTTATTATTGTGTTTATTAATGTGTTATTATTACAAAATAACCCAGGCTGAATGTAGCATGCTATGGTATTTAGTGTCCTGACAGATATTTTTATATACTTTTTTTTGGTTTAATTTATAATTTCAGTATACAAGAATTAAAGATTACTGAAGAGTCTAGGTAAAGCTTCAGTTGGCAATGAACTCATGAACAATGAGAACAGTAGTATATCAAAGGATCCATGGGGCTCTGGTACTGTCAATGTGTAAACCTGCGATCTATAATTTGAATTTTCAAGGCTTATACTTATTTTCTCTAAAATTACAACAGTTATGCAAAACTGTCTCTCAAAAATCTGATGTGTAATTTCCTCCGGCAAGGCTTTTGTAAATATTCTCACCCTTTCAAACAAGTTGCAGTAACACAAAATATTAAGGACAGAGTTGATACAGCTTTTGAACATCGTGTATTAGCTAGTTATTTGCAGTCCTCCTTCCCTGTTACGTTCACCTAGCCTGAGGCCACTTCACACTTATGGAATATAGGGTGTTAGGTGTTTGATATTTCTTTAAAGGCTATCAGTTACAGTCAGATAAGCCAGGGGAAAAATTTACGTGGTCACATTTATTTTGCTTAATACACCAAGATTTCTATAAATACTATATAACATTTACATGGTTTATTATACTTTAGCTATTTTATTCATTTATTGCTTAGCATGATATAATTGTCTGTGACTGACCTCTATGAGTGTTTTGATTTTCCTCTGACTGTATATGACTCACAGTTCTTGAGCAGATGACTAATAAAGCCAGAAATTAACTGGAAAATGTCAATG
This sequence comes from Rhombomys opimus, assembly GCA_010120015.1. Lineage (NCBI taxonomy): Eukaryota > Metazoa > Chordata > Mammalia > Rodentia > Muridae > Rhombomys > Rhombomys opimus. Next base: position 197,784 of record REGO01000278.1, on the reverse strand, counting down.
GATGAGTTACCTACCTATATAATTAGCCAACGAATAGTTTAAATGACAAATACAAACAAAACGTTTTGATTGATACATGCTTATTTCATATTAAGACAGTTATCATCAGTGTCTGATAGATCTTCAACAATCTTTCCATAGATGTTCAATCCATTTAGGCAAAATGACTATAAATAATTTTCAATGAAAAGTAGAATAATGTTTAGTTACATTATTACTTTTAAGAAATAGGACAACAGTTCACATAATATATACTTTGCTAGTAAAATATATCATGTGATTATTACTTGCTTAGATGGTGAATATATTTATTAAACACAAAATTAATAAATTAAACTTGAAAATGAAAGAACCTGTTCCTTTTTATCAGTTGCTGGTTTTAACATAAAGTAAACATCAAATATGTCAATGTTCTATATGGAACATATATACAAGTAGATTTCTTATATTAAAACAAATCTGTACCATCCAGGTGCTTCCACATTTGGAATCATACAATATATCGGTTAGAAAAGTAAGCTAGTAAGAAAAAACAATTCTGGAAAACCAACAATGATAATTTGAAATCAATTATGTAATGACTGTGTTTACTTATACTCAAAATACAACATAGGGCTTTTCAAAAGAGAAACGTAATAGCAACAGCTTTCTTCATTTCTAGGGATGTATAAATAACAGGTTGCTTCATTCAATGTAGTGAATTTTATGAAGAGTTTTACTTATTTTAATGCAATTATACATGCTAACAGCTCAAAGATTTAAATTTTCATTTTCAGGAATCTTCTATTTGGTTAGTGCCACCATACCATCCAGACACTGTTTAGTAAACTTTTGAAACTTTCTAAAAGAGGTTTTTAATGATGGTTAGTATCCTTGTGCCTTTCTTTTCCTTTTTGTAGTCTGTTACCTTAATGTGGAGAAACATTTTACTGTTGTTTTCACTCTAAGGAACTTCCCACACTGAAGGACACAACACACGGGTTTCACCCCCAACAAAAGGGTTTGAAAGGCAAGGTACTTTGCTGTCCCTCTCTCCCTTACTTTTTTCCTTCCTCTTTTTCTTCCTCTCTGCCTCCTTTTATCCTTCTTTTTCCTTTCATTCTTCCCTATTCTTGTTTCTCAATGACAATCTAGAAAAAAATAATAAGTACACTTTAGTACTTTAAAGATATTTCAAATTCTAATTTAAAAATTCTCAATCCAAATTTAGAAGTATCTGTCTCTCTTGAATGATATGAAATGAAAGCTATAGTTAAACACTGCAGCAAACTGAAAGAATAAAGTCTCATAAAACCTCTGCAGTTTTTACTGGGGACACAGAAACAGATCTATTAGGAGAATTTGCAATTTGGAGCTAAGGTAGATAAGGCGGGGCCAGAAAAAAGTCAAGAAATGAACAAAATTAATCAGAAATCTAGTTCAAATTTCCTGATTATTATACTTTTTGTAGATTGGCATGAGAAAAATAGAAGAAAATTTGTTGTCTCGTAGTACTTTATTCATAAACAAAACTATTTTTCTGGTAATGGCACAATGATAGGAAAAGAAAGTATAGAAAAATTCAGCTCATTCAGAGAAAAAATTAACAAAATTGGTATTTTGAAATTATATAAAAAAAGACCGCTGATTGATTAAAAGTTCTTTGATAAAAGTTTTCTCTATTTTGTACTTGTTTGGGAAATGAGGATTATTTGATGTAGTTCTAAAATGTATAAACTTACTTTAGATTATTTAATATTGTAAGAGATTAAAATAAGTTTTTGATAGTTAATTCAAGCAGATTTTATCTATGCCTTATATTAAACATTACAAATTTGATAGTGCATGATATTACTTTAAAATTTTTCTTATGTATCAACGTATAGTTTGAAGCAGGCGCTAAATAAAAAATACCTTATTATAAATGAGATAGAATATTTCCTATTAGAATGTGTATGCACATTGATATTTTTCCCATGAAAGCAAGTGACTTAGCCTATTTTTTCGCACAAAAATTAATGTATCCATTTTGTTTTGTTATGAAACTTACATAATAAAATAGTCTGAGGATAAGATTGCAAGAGGTGTTTACATTAGTTGATATTTGGAAACTCTGTATTAAATGAAGCCATCTTTCAAACAATTTAAATTCATTCACATCTTATACCACTTTTAAATGTCAATGTGATAAACTTCACACCTTGTTAAAGTAAATATTTTATATTAATCAATTCTTCTATTAAATGTTTCAACAGAGAGCCAAGACTATCTTACCTCAAGACAATGTATACCTCCCCCTTTTGGAGTCAGATTTTTCCATTTCTACCGTGTTGTCATCATCACCATCTTCATCATCATTATCATCATGTTGTTAATAAATACATCTAATAGAAGGTATTAAAAAATAAGTAACACCGTTCCAATGTACCAGCTGGCAGGGGCATAAAGAGCCTTGTATTAAAATATGTCATGAATTTCAGAAGCTAAAATTTAACGAATATCAAATAATGAAAGGCTACAATTCTGTAGTATGTGAAAAATTCATAACTAGTATTTAATCTTCACCCATTATAAGCGCTAATACATTAATTGTTTTACTAATTTCAAAATTATTAAAGTCTTGAAGTTTTTCATTGTCTTTTATGAAGCTGCTAAGCTACAAGCAAACGTTATGCAATTCATTCAGAAGCACTGTTAAATAAAAATAAGACACTGGATTCATGTGTAGCTTTTGTTAACTGAATTTTTGTTTGAAGAGAATAAATGTGTATAAGCAACAAGAGCACAATCTTTTTTTTTTTCTTTTTTCTTTTTTTTTTTTTTTTTTTTTT
>REGO01000278.1:158727-186197 GCA_010120015.1 Rhombomys opimus | reverse complement strand
GTTGGTGTTCTGTTCAGGAAGTTTTCTCCTGTACCAATGAGTTCTAGGGTATTCCCCAATTTTTTTTTCTAGCCGATTTAATGTGTCTGGTTTTATGTTGAGGTCTTTGATCCACTTGGACTTCATTATTGTGCAGGGTGATAAATATGGATCTATTTTCATTTTTCTACATGTAGACATTCAGTTGGACCAGCACCATTTGTTGAAGATGCTATCTTTTTTCCATTGTACGTTTTTGGCATCTTTGTCAAAAATCAGGTGTCCATAACTGTGTGGGTTTATTTCTGGGTCTTCTGGGGTGCCTCTGTCATGATTGCGACTGTGATTGCCTGCTCTTTGATCACTTGCTCCCTCCCAATGCAATGCAGCCTTGCCAGGCCTTAGAGGATGAGGATCCAGGCAGTCCTGATCAGACCTGATAAGCTATGGTCTGATGGCTGAGGAGGATAACTCCCCCTTTCAGTGGACTAGGAGAAAAAGATGTGTGGGGAAGAGAGAGGGAGGGTGGGACAGGGAGGAGCTGAGGGAGGGGCTTCAATCGGGTTATATAATGAATACATTTTTGAATTTTTTTTAAAAGAAAAGAGAGAAGAGAGAGGGAAAGAGAGAATGAGAGGAAGGCCAGGGCTCACCACAGTCCTAAAGTGATCTCTGTGACTTGACGTTTATCTACAGAGTATTGGAAAACTTTAAATTTCCTAAAAGAAAAAAAATTGCATAAGATTTCCATTTCATGTGAAAACTTGGTTTATATCCTTATGTTGGGTTGTTATCATGCTGTATTGGTCACTAAATTGTCTAGATTATGATAGCTTACAGCTCTGGAAATCATGATAAAAAGGTAAATTTAAAGGATATTTACCAGGTAGAGATTGATGGAAAATTATTAAATAAATATAGAGATTGTTAAAAATTGTTATGTCGTAACTTTTACTGGGTGTTTCATGGAAAACCAAGGTAGCATCAATAAGGAAAACATAATTGAAGAACTGAAAGTCAATGTGACTTAATAATTATACTGTAATTTTTGATGACTGTCTTCCTCTAATTCTCTGGTCAACCCTAAGAGTCAGGGACTAAGATGATCATCATTTTAAAATTAAAGAAACTATTATCAGGAAAATAAAAATATATATCTTTATAGCTGTCTGAACTCAGATCGTGTGTATCTCTGTATTTGATCACAATAATGAATAATATATTTTGAAAGTAAAGATTTTTTTTTTACGAAAATTAAGCTTTTGTTTTTTGAATGCATTTTCTACAACTATTGTTTTCTCTATAGTATTTTATAATCCAAGTTGTTTCAAATCTTCAATTCTATAAACTCCACATATGGCTAGTTCCTTGATTACATGGTGACATGATCCTGAGTATTTTACATGACACATTAAGTTGTGATAATCTTTTTTTTTAACTTTAAAATATTGAGATCCTTATATAATTAGATTTATACTCTTTCTTTTCTTCCCTCCAAGTCCTCCCACATGTCTCTTCCTTCTTGCTCTCTTTCGGATTCATGGCCTTTTTGTTCATTAACTGCTGTTGCAAGGATATACCTAACCTGTTTAGTCTGTTTAATGTTAATCGTATATACGTTTTCAAAGCTGAACTTTTGGTTTTAGGCAACTTTAGTTGTCTGTGGTCCTGGCATAAGGTTATGGCCTCCTCATGACTTCTTTCCCCTCATTTATTTATTAAATTCATTTTACATCCTTGCAGCCCTTTCTCTCCTACCCTTCCCCTGCCCCTCCCGTTTTCCTTAGAAAACTCATCAAGTTGCTTCAGGACTGAACATATCCTCTTCTCCTGCGGCCTGTGAAGGCAGTCCTGCCAGGGGAAACGATCTAACAGCTACTTGTTAGTTCTCTTCTTTGTTCTCTGAGAAGCTCTACCCAGTAGCACCTCAAAACAGATGCCGATACTCACAGCCAAACATTGAACGACATGTAGGGAGTCATGGGCAATAGTGGGAAAAAAAGAGAAAAAGACCCAGAAGTGACAGGAGCTCCACAAGATAAAACAACAGAGCCAACTAACCAGGGCCCAGAGGGGTTTGCTGAGACTGAAAGACTGACAAAGGATCATCAATGAACTGGACTTAGGCCCCCTACAAAGATGTAGGAGACAGCTTAGGCTCCAAGTGGATTCTCTAGTAAGGGAAATGGGGTCAGCGTTGGACAGGGACTCACTTGCTAGCTTTCAGATCACTTTTCCCTGACCTCATGACTTTTGAAGGAGAACAAAGTCCTGGAGAGTGTCTTTAGACACAGACTTCCCTAACCACATTTGATATGTAGCTTCTGACACAGTTCCCTGCTAGCTCTCCCCTCCCCACGCCTACATTTACTGTGTTTCTATTCTTATGGTGGGAGTGTGCAAATCAAGCATCCTTAAAGTACCTAGTTCCAACCAATTACGCACACCTATTCTTGGAGCCTCCCACCCACTCCCCAGGGGGTATATAACCTGTTTTGTGGAATTAGCCACTAGCTGTTTCCGGGGTGTGTGACCCTGCACAGTGCTCATCGGCCATCCCAGGCAAGCTTCTAATCTTCAACCCCTCCTGAATTAGTGGGCTGCTGATAAGTATCTCCCAGGCAGGAGAAGAACAGACAATAGGTGACAGATTATATATGTACTAGTTGGAGTTCAAATCTAGAATAAATAAATATACTAAACTAAGCATCTTAGTGATACTATTAGTTACTGGATTCATGACTGTGTATAGATTGGTTCAGTAAAGCCAACAAGTAAAAAGAGATCAGGATTCTGAAAAAAATAAAAATTAAAAACAAAACCTTTGCCATTCTCATACTTTGATTTGAGCAGGAAAGATGATCTTTAAGACAGATAGTGGGGGTATGTCCATAATAAATTAAACAATGATACTTTGGAATTATTATTTTCTATATTGTACAGAGATGAACCCATAAACAGCTCCTAATGTCCTATGTACCAGAAGTTGAGGACCAAAGTTCTTTACATCAGAAACTTAAAAATTCACTCCTGTTAACTACTAGAAGAAAATGCATGCATTTTAGTGCCTTTTATGGTATCAATATGAAGGGAATCCAATAGAGGCATCTGGTGGTAGCTTGAACGATGGCTGGCATAGGAATCCAGTTCACTTTTGTGTTCTTTCTGGGAGATCGGCCTGATTCCTATATTAAATTTAATTGATTGTTTCACTTCCCAAACTTTAACCTAATGTAGGAAAATAGGGTTCTGTGCTTTCCATCGTTACATTAAGCAGCACAGATAAAAGGTACGTGTATCTTTCTGTAGTGCAAAAACTGGATAATTCCATTACAGGACTCAACTATTTGGTGCCAGCCTAGAAAATTTTGACAACGTAGAATAACAGACTTTAACAGAAGTCATATTTACTTTACTTACATAGAAATTACTTTAGAGTTTATTAAGCATTAAAAATCTCATCATGACTTTGCTAAAAAGGCTATATCCAAAAATCAGTTTCAAGAATATATCCTTCCCATTCCTGAATACTGGAAAAAAAAAAAAAAAAACAAAAACAAAACAAAACAAAAAAACAAAAAAACCCCACAGATTATTTAATGCCTTCTTTTATAAATTTATTCTCTCTTATATCTCCCTCAGCCCCTCCCACCTCCTGCATGCCCCCAACTTTCTCTCTCCCTATCTATTTTTTCTCTTTTTTCCCTTCAGAGAAAGGGAAGAACTTCCAGGGTTATAATTCAAGCATGGCATATCAGGGTGCAATAAGACTAGTCATCTATCTCTACTCCTATTATGGCTGGATGGGCTATGCATCCTAGTAGGAGTTAAAGGGTTCTAAAAGCCAGCAAGGGATGCAGAAACAACTCTCTCTCTATTTAAGTCCCACAAATCACCACGCTACACTACTTGGGGCCCACATTAGACCCATGAAGGCTTCCTAATTGTCTGTTCAATCTCAGTGATACACTCAAAGTCCAGGTTTGTTGATTCTGTGGGTATTCTTTTGGTGTTCTTGACCCCTCTAGCTCCTATAATCTCCCCCCTCCCCCGCTTCAACAGGATTCACCCAACTCTGCCTATCATTTAGCTGCAGGTCTCTGCATTTGTTTTCATCAGTGCTGGATGAAGCATCTCTGTTGACAACTGGGTGAGGGAGCAATCTATGAGTACAGCAGGATATCATCAGACATCATTACATCTACATTTTTTTTCTTTGCCAGTTGTGTTTGGTTCTATCCTAGGTCTCTGGGCCATTCTGCCTGTGGTTTCTGGTTCTCCCTGGAGTGTCAAGGGTGGTCTCCCTCTGGTGTCATTTGTCTCAATCTGGACCAGTCTATCGGTTAGTCACTCCCATAATTTCACTGCCACTTTTAACATAGCATATCGTGCTGGCAGGACAAAGAGTAGGTCGAAGGTTTTGTGGCTGGGTTGTTGTCACAAACCTTACACTGAAAATCTTGCGGGGTTATGGGAGATGGCTGGTTCAGGCTCTGTATCCCATATTCCTAGGAGTCTTATCTAGGGCCACCTAAATAAATTCCCGTGAGTTTCCATCGCACCAGGTCTCTAACTTGTCTCTGAAATGCCCCCCATTTCCGGTTGTCCCTCTCAATACTCTCTTCCTCCACACTCTGCCCACCTGGTCCCTCCTATTTCTGTCCCCACCCGCCCCCTGTCCACCCGTAACATCTACATTGTCTCCCCATGGAGATCCATGCATTCTTCCTTGAACCTTCCCTTTTACTTAGCCGTCCTTTGCCTGTGGGTTGGTAGCATGATTCTTCTTTACTTTACAGTTACTATTCACCTACAAGTGAGGAATACTCTATTTTTCTGAGTTTGGGTTACCTCACTCATGATGGATTTTCTAATTCTATTCGCTTCAGCAAATTTCATAATGTCATTGTTTTTAACAGCTGAATAATACTTCATTGTGAAAATACACCACATTTCCTTTATTTATTTTATTTTTTAGTTGATGGACATCTGGGTTGTTTCCAGTTTCTGAATATTATGAATAAAGCTGCTATGAACATGCTTGAGTATCTTTGTGGTAGGCTGGAACCCAAGGATAGCTAAAACAGTACTGTAAAATAAAATAACTTCTTGAGTTATTATCATCTCTGATTTCAAGGAATACTATAAACCTATTGTAATAAAAATCAGATAGTTTTAGTATAAGGACAGACAGGTTTATCAATGTTATCAGATCAAAGATCCAGATATAAATCTACACACCTATGGACATTGTGTAATTTTGTCCAATTATACTCTGGACATAAGAAAGCTTTCAACAAATAGTGCTGGTCTAACTGGATATTGACATGTAGAAGAATGCAAATAGATCCATATTTAATACACTGCACAAAACTCAAGTCCAAGTGGATCAAAGACCCCAACCTAAAACTAAATACACTCAACCTGACATAAGAGAAAATGGGGAATAGCCATGACCACATTTGCCATATGAGACAATTTCTTAAACAAAACACTGAGTAAGCACTAATATCAGCAATTAATAAATGTGATCTTGTGAAACTAAAAAGCTTCTGCAAGGCAAAGCACAAAATCAGTAGAACAAAACAGCACCTTCCAGAAGGGAAAAGATTTTTTCCACCCTACATATGACAGAGGGCTAATTCCCAAAATATATAAAGAACTCAAGAAACTAGACATCAACAAACCAAAAACTCCAACACTGGGCACAGAGCTAAACAAAGAATTCTCAACAGAGGAATCTCAAATGGCTGAGCTTCCATCTTTCGAACACACAAGTGACAGCTCATGCTGGCACAAAGTGCATGCTTGTGGGAGTGCTAACTTATCCAGCCACTTTGGAAATCAATGTGGTGGTTTCTTAGAAAATTAGAAATAGATCTACCTCAAGGCCCATCTATGCCACTCCTGGGAATATACCCAAAAGATGTTCTATTCTACCACAAAGACATTTACGGCTCTGAGTGACTTCTTACTGCATTCTAATTCATAGCTGTGTGAGTAAATATGCTAAGCAATTCCCACTGCTCCAGGCATTATATAGTTTTACACAAGTACCGAATACTGTACGCAATTTTAGTGTAGCTTCCAGGTATATATTATAGTTCATAGAAAGGAAGACAAATATAGTAAGTAAACCATTGCCATCATTGACATGAACTATTGTCATTCACAATGTGGATCCAGTAACTATCCTGAGCCTTTCTACAGACATGGTCATTTTAACATCCTTAGGTTTATCTACATCTTCTCTTTTTATGCCAAGAGCTCAAACCTTAACTTCAGGTCTCAATGTCAAAAATTAATGTGAAGAATAAAATCTCCTGAAATCTTTTGATCAGCTTACTTATTTCCTCAGAAACATTCTAACTCTTACTTTCACTTCAAATCCTCACTGTCTAGTAAGTTCATTATGGCCACCCTCCCTCACTTCCATCCATGTATTGCAGAATGGGAAGATTTAAAAAAAAAAAAAGCAAAGTAAAGAGAAATAAAGATTTAAATAAGTAGAGAGGCAGGGAGAGAACACATAAGATAAAGTGAAAGGGGAAAGAGAAACTCTGCTAGTACAGTTTATTTTTGAAACAACCTTTTGTTTTCAACTTATATTTGGGTTCCTCAGAATTGCTCCTTTTTTTTTTTGCTAATAGTTTTATACATATTTTCTTTACTACATACTATTTGTTAATTGACACAATCATAATTTTAACCTGTTTTTCGGTCAGTAGCTATCAGGAGTTTTGTATTTATAAGCAATATTCAAACATGCTTTTACAATGCCTTCTGATTTTTCTGAATTACCCTTTTTCTTCAGTAAAGATAATCTGGGCATGACACTGATTTGTTTTAATGACACTTGAGAATTACTGTACACATTAGCACCTTAATTATAAGATGGCCCAGATGTGGGATAAATTCAGAATACACTTTTTCTTTTTAGGAAGCAGAGGCTGCTAGGTTCTTACTCATTATGTGAAATTTTCTTACTGTTTATTACATTTTCTGATATTCTTAACATTTTTTCCAAGCACCATCACTGTAAATATTGCTTAGAATAAACTATGTGGTCTGTCATCTCCTTGCAAATAGGAATCACTTAAAATTTATATGGAATGCCAGTTCTAAGTAGTCAAAACCAAACATACGCCTTATATGAAAGAGGAGTGACTCCATTTCCATAAGGTTGTATAAGAAAATAATATGTCCTATTTGTAAGAAAAATAAATACGCTATTTCTTCAACTCTTGGTTTTCTCACATTTGATTTTTAACTTTAGTTTGTAAAAGGTGAAAAACATATGGTCCTTACTTTCTTTTTTTTTGCTGTAGAGAAGATTCTGTGATGGTGTGTCTAATACTTGTATGCATTTTATTCGCTGAGAAATGTCTACTAAAATATTTCATCCTTTTAAATTTTTATTTAATGTTTTAAAGGTATCCAAGAGCCTAAATATTATTGATTTTATAACATCTGACTTGATTATATTTTCTGTAAGTACCTGCTATTTACATTTTGCTTTCTTTCTTTTCTTTTAAAGTGTATTCTGATGAACTAAGGTTTGCTACTTTTAATATCAAATTATAATTCAGTTGATTTAATGTTTGCAACTATAGACAATGAATCCTCCTCTCCAAGAATCTTTCATAACCCACTAGTTCAGCCATAAATTCTTGGGCCCACGAGCTCTTCCTTCCCTGATCAATGACTGATTAGTTTTGTGCAGCCTTAGTGCATTAACTTGCATTTCATGATAAGGACAACTGTGTCATACCTTAAAGATGGCATTTTACAGCCTTTCCCCCTATGTTCGGGCTCTTAAATTAATCCCATTTTTCATAATGCTTCTTGAACCTTGGAATGTAACTTTTAAATTTATTTTGAACGACTATGTTTCTTTGAGAACTTTATAAATAAGGAATATGTCACTCCCACCCCTTTCTCCATCTTCAACTACTCCTGCATTTCCAATCTAATTTATGATCTTTCTTTAACTGTTATTCCTATGTGTATGTACATATATATATGCTTTTTTAAAAGATTTATTTATTATTTATACAACATTCTGCCTGCACACCAGATCTTACTATAGATGGTTATGAGCCACCATGTGGTTGCTGGGAATTGAACTCAGGACCTTTGGAAGAACAGTGACTGTTCTTAACCTCTGAGCCATCACTCCAGCCCCATATATATGCTTTTATAATCAACTATTAAGATTCATATTGAATGCCTTCTATTTTCTGAGCTTGCTTCCAGAAGACTGTTATATCTTCTAGTAACTCTCATAGTTAGCTGTAGACACCACTATATTATATTTTATTATGTACTTATGTACTTTGCAAATGCTTACTGGGCTCATCTATATTTCAATGAATATATAACCATCACATTACAAATACATACATAAACCATGAACTTTCCCCCAAAACCAACACTGGAAAAGAGCACAGAAGAAAATAAGTAAAGACCTTGATGTCATTTGTGTTATATTCCTCATAATATACAACTTACTTTAATCTAACTTTTTTTCTTAGCTTTCTTTCTCCTTGTTTCTTGCCTTTTTAATAGTCTCTTAATACTGTCAACAGGCATGTTTATAAAATATAATGACAACTTAAAGGTGTAATTAGAAAAAAGTATTTGTTTTAATGCTATAAATGAACAAAATTTTACAATTAATTTTCTCTAAGAAAGTTGGAAATGAACCAGTGCAGGGCTTCTTAAAAATTTTGGTCTCAAAAAAAGCCCAGGGCCAGATGCTTTCAGTGCAGAATTCTACCAGACCTTCAAAAAAGAGCTAACTCCAATTCTCTTCAAATTATTCCACAAAATAGAAACAGAAGTAACATTACCAATCTCATTCTATGAAGCCACACTCACCTTGATACCTGAACCACACAGAAACCTAACAAAGAAAGAGAACTTCAGACCTATCACTCTATGAACATTGATGAAATAACATTCAATAAAATACTTATACACCTAATCCAAGAACTCATAAAAGATATCATCCACCGTGACAAGTAGACTTCATCCCAGGTATGAAGGGTGGTTCAACATACGGAAATCCATCAATGTGATCCACCACATAAACAAACTGAAGGAGATAAAACCACATGATCACCTCCTTATATGCCAAAAAAGCATTTGACAAAATCCAACACCCATCATGTTTAAAGTCTTGGAGAGATCAGGGATACAAGGCACATTCCTAAGCACAGTAAAGCCAACATACAGCAAACTTATAGCCAACATCAAACTAAATGAAGAGAAACTTAAATCAGTCCCACTGAAATCAGGGACAAGCCTAGGCTGCCCAGTCTCTCAGTATCTTTTTCATGTAGGACTTGAAGTCATAGCTAGAGCAATAAACAACTAATGGAGAACAAGGGGATACACATCAGAAAGGAAGAAGTCAAAGTATCAGTATTTGCAGATGATATGATAGTATACATGAGCGACCCCAAAAATTCAACATGAGAACTCCTTCAGCTGATAAACACCTTCAACAAAATGCCTGGATACAAAATTTACCCCCCCCCCAAAAAAAATCAGTAGCCCTCTTGTAAAGACCAAAGGGCTGAGAAAGAAATTAGGGAAACTACAGCCTCCAAAATAGACACAAATAACATAAAGTACTTTGGTGTGACTCTAAGCAAACAAGTAAAAGACCTGGTTAAAAAAAAAAAAAACTTCAAGTCTCTGAAGAAAGAAATTTGAAGAAGATATCAGAAGATGGAAAGATCTCCCATGCTCAAGGATCAAGGATCCGTAGGATTAACATAGTGAAAATGACCATCCTGCTAAAAGCAATCTACAGATTCAGTGCATTTCCCAACAAAATACAAGCACAATTCTTTACAGACCTTGAAAGAACAATTCTCAACTTCATATGGAAAAATAAAAACAAACAAACAAATAAACAAAAAAACAGAATTGCCAAAACAACCTGTACAACACAGGTCATCTGGAGGTGTCTCCATCCCTCATCTCAAGCAGTACTACAGAGCAATAGTAATAAAAAATACATGGTACTGGAATAGAAACAGAATGGTGGATCAATGGAATTGAATAAAAGACCAAGAAATAAGCCCACACACCTGTGGATACTTGATTTTTGACAAAAACCCCCAAACCATTCAATGGAAAAAAAGACAGCATCTTCAACAAATGGTACTTGTTTAACTGGATGTCTACATATTGAAAAATACAAATAGATCCATATTTATCACCCTGCACAAAACTAAAGTCCACATGGATCAAAGACCTCAACATAAAAACAGATACACTAAAGCTCTTAGAAGAATAGGTGGGGAAGACCTTGAACTCATTAGCAGAGGAGACAACTTCCTGAACTGAAAACCAACAGCACAGGCTCTAAGATCAACAATCAAGAAATGGGACTTCATGAAACTGTAAAGCTTCTGTAAAGCAAAGGACACTATTGTCAGAACAAAACAACAACCTACAGACTTGGAAAAGGTTTTCACCACCAACCCTATATCTGACAGAGGGCTAATATCCAGAATATATATATATATATATCTCCAAGAAATTAAAAGGAACAAATCAAGTAATCTAATTAAAATATTGGGTACAGAGCTAAATAGAAAATTCTCAACAGCAGAATATAGAATGGCAGAGAAACACATAAAGAAATTTTTAACATCCTTAGCCATCAGGGAGATGCAAATCAAAACGACCCTGAGATTTCACCTTAAACCCATCAGATGGCTAAGATGAAAAATGCAAGTGACAATACATGCTGAAGAGGATGCAGAGGAAGGGGAATGTTCCTTCATTGCTGGTGGTAATGTAAAGTTGTACAGCCTCTTTGGAAAAAAAAATCTGGTGCTTTCCTAGACAATTCAGAATAGTGCTTCCTCTAGATCCAGCTGTACCACTCCTGGGCATATGTCCAAAATATGGTCTAGTACACAAGGACATTTGTTCAACCATGTTCATAAAAGCTTTATTCATAATAGCTAGAAACTGGAAACAACCCAGATGCCCCTCAGAGGAGGAATGGACACAGAAATTGTGGTACATTTACACAATGGAATACTACTCAGCAATTAAAAACAAGGAAATCATGAAATCTGCAGGTAAATGGTGGGATCTAGAAAAGATCATCCTAAGTGAGGTTTCCCAGAAGCAGAAAGACACACATGGTATATACTCACTTTTAAGTGGATATTAAACATATAATATAGGATAAACATGCTAAAATCTGTATACCTAAAGAAGCTAAGCAAGAAGAATGATTCTGGGTAAGATGATCAATCCTAACTAGAGACGCCAATAGGATGGACATTGGAAGAGGGAAGAAACAGGAAACAGGACAGGATCCTACCACAGAGGGCCTTTGAAGACTCTACCCATCAGTGTATCAAAGTAGATGCTGAGACCTATAGTCAAACTTTGGGCAGAGTACAGGGTATCTTATGAAAAAAGGGGGAGATAGAAAGACCTGGAGGGGACAGGAGCTCCTCAAGCAGAACAACCGAACCAATAAATCTAAGCCCAGGGGTCCTTTTCCGAGACTGATACACCAACCAAGGACCATGCATGGAGATAACCTAGAACCCCTGCACAGATGTAGTCCATGGCAGCTCATTCTCTAAGTGGGTACCTACTAAGGGGAACAAAAACTTTCTCTGACATGGACTCAGTGGCTGGTTTTTTGATCACCTCCCCCTGAGGGAGAAGCAGCCTTGCCAGACCACAGAGGAGAACAATGAAGCCAGTCCTGATGAGACATGATAGGCTAGGATCAGATGTAAGGCAAGGAGCACCTCCCCTCTCAGAGGACTTAGAGAGGGGCGTGGGAGAAGAAGATGGAAAGCAGGTGGGATTGGGAAGGAATAAGGGAGGGGGCTACAACTGGGATGCAAAGTGAATAAACTATAATTAATATAAAAAATAAAATTAAAAACCAAAAAAAATTTGTTCTCTCCCCAAATTTTTATATGTCTTGGGATGTAAGAAATCAAAAATGTGCATTTCTCATAGTAAATTATAGATGAAATATATTTTAAGACAGTAATTTGATAGACATACAATTGCACATTTTATTAAAATTAAAATTAATTTTGTATAAGGAATTACTTCTTCTTGAATATTTGATACTGTAGGTGTATAGAGCTTCCACAATATTTTTTAGTATTGTTTGCCATTTTTTTTTACTGAAATCATCAATGCTAACATGCAATTTCACATAAATTTATCCTTCAAATTACGAAGGAATGTTCATGGTCATTTCAAAAAATTTTTAGAAGTTTTGTCCTAATCCCAAGCCAAAATTCATTTAATAATGTTTTGTGAAATTGATTTCAGCAACTTGAGGTAATTATATTTAAAATTAAGCATTTCAATGTGAAGCAAATCAAATACATACAATGAGGTACTTCCATACTGAGTAATGACAGAGAAACCTTAATGTGGTTGTTTTCCACAATTAGACTCCTCTATTTCTCTAAGAGACAACAATAATCTCAAACCCAAAGCACTCATGTGTGATTTGTGGGCCTTGTAAGGCATGACAGCCTGTGCGAAGGCCATGGTGCACAGTGAGCATTCAGAAAGAAGGCTGCAGTGAAGTCACACTTCACAGCACAGAAAATAGAGGAAAGAACTTGAAAGTAACCACAATATGAGGCTGGAGAGGTTGGAGGCATAAGATTGGGCATCCAGAACAAACTGCGTGAGGTAACGTGTGACGTAAGAAAAATGTAAACTTCTGGCTGAATTGTTAACCATCTCAGCAGTCATTAAATTAATTCAACACCTTTCCTAAGTCCACTTGTTATTAGGGAATCTATCTATTTACAGTATTAAATTTTCAGTTTTGGTAATTACTTGATAAAAAGTAGCAAATACCCACTAAAAGCACTTCATAAGCTTTATACTTGAACCAAATGTTTCAATTGACTGACTTTACATCAACAAATACATGCTGCTAATTTTCCTGCTTCATACAAAGGACTTTGTGTGTTAGCTTTTGAGGAGAAACCTTTTTTGCCTGTGCAACAGCACCCTGTTCTTGATGTAATTTCTCTTCTTTTTGTGGCACATGCTTGTGACTTATGCATAGTAAAACATATTACTCTTGCCCTCCACTCTCTGTCACACCCTTCCTCCTGCTGCAAACCCTTCCTTCTATCTCTTTTCTATGTTAACTTATTTATGTTTTGTTTCGTAACCTACTGAGTATAAACAGCGCTGTCTGGGTGACCATGAACACGTAGGTATTCAGTGGAACTTGACTGGCTCACAGTGAATACATACATGAAGTAAATGACATTTCTACTGCCTCCAGAAACCGCCAGTAGTTACTAGTTTGGGAGGTTGATTCAAGGGTTGCCCCATCCGTGACTTGCTGGCCTGTCCAGTTTGGTGCAGACAACTTAACTTGCCGTGTATTTGTGATTGCAATAGCTTGTCACGCCCAAATGATGCTTGTCATAGTCCTTCTCACTATTCCCAAAGCTTTTCCTCTTTGGGCCCTCCTTTTGTGACATTTTATGGGTGCTATTCATTCGGCTTAGGACTGGATATTTGGCTGTTGATTGTTAGAACACGATATCCAAGGCTCTTTGAATTCATAGCAGCCACTTAAAAAGAAGATTCTTGGATAAATGTTATAGCATTCGTCTATGGGCTTAAAGACAGATATTTAATGTGTATTTTAAAATATATGAACAATGACATCTCAGAGAAATAAAAGCCACTAGTTATTTCAATCTTTTTTTTTTTTTTAAAAAAAAAAGCAGTTGTATGGTTGTGGAAAAGATTTTACACATTATTCACCAGTGCCAAAGTGTTAGGAGATACATGTAAAAACTCCAAAGAAAAGGTAATTAAAATATTAAGAAAAAAATAATAACACAATGTCATTAATATTCCTAAACCAGTACTATTATCACCTGAAAAGATTACAGAAACATTAGGTGAAGTTGTCTTTTATCTTAAACTATATAATGGAATGAGACTAACAAATGCCAACATTCATTGTCATTCTCAAATTACTCTTTTTCATGAATATTTTATGCAATACATCACTGGGTAGTTTGATACTGTCATATTTATATATGGAAAATGTAATACTTTTAATTTCCAGATACTTGCATTAACCATTCATTGTGTTTTGCATATTTTCCCAATTATTTCTTTCTATAGCCCACAAACTGGTTAAAGTCACCAGAAAGAAATCCAGTGTGGTGAAAAACAAAAATTAACTGCATTATGCCAAACAGATGACCAAGCATTCTGGAAAGTGCTCTTGCAGGTTTATACAGCAGTCTCTGATTTTACAGAGAACGAGGAAGAAAAACCTGAAAGCAGGCGTGTGTGAAGCCTTTGAGGGGGCATGGTATGCCTACTGAGACAAGGTGACGAGCCAGGCAAATTGTAACTGCTGTAGGGTACGTGTCTACATAAGCCTCTCCTCAAAGAGGATATGAGAAACAAAAGCATGCTTAATCATAGAACTCTGGAAGCTAGAATATGGCCCAAAGAGTATAACTGGGGTGGTACATTTAAATGTAAGAAAGAAGGAACGCTCCTACAGGAACTTCATTTACCCATGGAGAATGCAAGAACATTGGAGCAGTTAGTGGGAATCATTTAACTGCATGCACAATTTAAAAAAAAAATATCATCAGTATATGGGCTAAGAATAGATTGAGAGAACACTGAAAACCAAGAAAAAAAATCTAGAAGAGAAATAAGATCCTTGTACATAATAAAAAAATAAAATAAAAGTAAACTTAAAGGAAGTGATTATAAAGAAATTTGACCAAACTGAAAAAAATGAACCCCTCTTATTAGTGCACTTAGAGGGGAGAAGATATGATTGTTTGAGACATGAAGATAAAGGAGGCATCAAAGGTAGTTTCAGGTATCCGACAGTGTGACATTTTATGCTTTACAATGGAGAAGAAAAACTGAGATGCATCAGATTCATAAGGATTATAATTTATACTTTTCCCACATTGGTCCTATTGTCATTAAAGTGTATTTATTTTCTTATTTTCCTTGAAGGTATTTTTAATATACATACACATGTGCACATGCATGCACGCACACACACTCACATACACACAATATTTTTTCCTTACTTCCACACTGCTCTAGTTTAGAAACGATAAATTGAGTTCTTTTCTTGGAGTCCCAGCACTCAGAAAGTTGTTGAACGAGAATTTCATGTTCCAGGCCTGCCTGTGATAGATGAAACCTCAAAAAAAAAAAATGATGCAAAAGGAGCAAGAGATGATAATCCCTACCCAGTATAATACTAATGGCATTACACACTGGAATGTTCCTGTCTTTACAAGAATGACTCTAACTACACGCCATTGAGGTGTGGGGTTCTTTCCATAGCCATCTGCGTCTCCCTTATTTTTGTACTTTCATCTCTTATTCATATTCCTCAATGAATACTTATTTCACTCAGTGTTCTGTGGATAGCCAAATAAATGTAAGCGTCCACGGATGACTGCTGGAATTCCTTGTATATTTTGAAGTTTCAGAAAACACCTGGTTTCCTGTTTCCAAAAGACCTGGATATTGTTATCAAAGTAAAGGGTTGAGTCACAAGTTCTGAAGGCATAGACATTTTACCTCACCTGTCTTATGAATCACTGTCGTTGGAATCCTTAGAACTATGCCTTTAGAAGTTGTGCCTTTTAACTTGGTTCTCTGTTCATGCAGACAACAATTGCTTTATTCTCCAAGTTTTGATTCCGTCATGCTGAGATATCACTGTCTGGAAAGAATGCTCCCATTAACTCTGTGAAAACTTCAGCCTGTGCTATTCAGTAAACAAGCTACCAGATACACATGCCTTTATGCACTAACCATGACTGGCATACATGATAAACAGAAATAGTTAATTTTTTTTGTATTCCATTTTTTCTTTATTAATCACACTTTATTCATTTTGTATCCCCCCTATGGCTCCCTCTCTCCTCCATTCCCAATCCCTCCCTTCCTCCACCCCCTGCATGCATGCCCCTCCCCAAGTCCACTGATAGGGGAGGTCTTCTTAGAGTAAACAGCGACATGTCTAGGATATCTTTTTTTATTATAAAATCCACTTATTAACTAAAGAATAATTACCTTGCCTCTACCTTTTTATCTATTTAATATAAAGACTATAGAAAACAATTAAATACTTGATTCATTTGAGAGTTTTACACTTACAGTTAATCTGAATTGTATGATTACTAACTTTTCCTTTATTATTGTTATTATCATTTATTACAATTTATTCAATTTGCACCCATGCTGTGGCCCCCTCCCTTCTCTCCTCCCAAACCCATCCTCCCTCCCTTTTCTCTCCCTATGCCCCTTCCCTAGTCCACTGATAGTAGAGGTCTTCCACCCATTCTATTTGACCCTAGCCTATCAGGTCTCATCAGGACTGGCAGCATCATCTTCCTCTATAGACTGGCAAGCCTGCACCCCCCAGGGAGAGGTCATCAGAGAGCCTGCTACTGAGTTCACAACAGAGAAATCCCCTGCTCTCCTTACTAGGGAAACCCCTTTGGAAACTGAGTCTACGGACTACATCTGTGCCAGACGTTAAGGTCCTCTCCATGCATTGTTGTTGGTTGGGGTATCATTCTCTTCAGGGTCCCCAAGGATCAGTTTTTATGGCTCTGTTAGTCTCCTTTGGAGCTCCCGTCCCTTCCAGGTCTTTCTATCTCCCCCTTCTTTCCTAAGATTTCCTGCACTCTGCCCAAAGTTTGGCTACGAGTCTCAGTCTCTACTTCGATACTATTGTACAACCACTTTGGAAATAAATCTGGGCACTTTGTCAGACAATTAGGAATAATGTTACCTCAAGATCCAGCTATACAACTCTTAGGCATATATCCAAAATATGCTTAACTATACAAGGACATTTGCCCAGCCATGTTGGTAGCAGCTCTGTTTGTAATAGCCAGAACCTGGAAACAACCTAGATGTCTGTCAGTAGAAGAATGGATGTAGAGATTGTGGTACATTTACACAATGGAATACTACTTAGCTATTAAAAACAAGGAAATCATGAAATTTTCAGGCAAATGGCATGGACTAGCAAAGATCATCTTGAGAGAGGTAACCCAGAAGCAGAAAGACACATATGGTATATACTCACTCAAAAGTGGATATTAGCCACATTATATAGGATAAACATACTAAAATCTATCATCCTAAAGTAGCTAAACAATAAGGAAGACCCTAGGGAAGATGCTCAATCCTTACTCATAAGGACAAATGCGATAACTTTTCCTTTTTAAACTAGTCCTAACAAAGTTATCACTGACCCCTGTGCCTGTCTCAGTGTTAGCTTCAGAGGCACTCTACACCTTGTCTTGAGAATTCTGTCCTAGCTCTCTATTCTGGCACGATACCTCCAGTAGCTAGGCCATTTTGAGTTGCAGGTACAGATTGCTGAGGTCAACACAATCAAGTGAAAGCAACTTTTTCCCAGGTTAAAATAATCCAAAAGAAATATCACCTAACGAAATGCATGACAATTATGTGATATTTTATCAGGTATGTTTTACCACTTTAGAAAACCTAGAAAGAAGTTAATATTTATAAAGCTATAAGGCTTGAAGATGAAGATAAGATGAAGAATAACAAGATGAAGATAATAGGTAGTTGGTTTACTGACTTTCAGAAGTATGAATAATCAAGATTTCTTCTGCCTGAGGATTTCAAGGATATCAAACATGCATGTTTGTCCAAATAGGCAAATCAATGATTGACTACACATCATATCTTAGGAGAGTGTTCTGTTTATGCACTCTAAACTCTGAGAAGTTTATTTTATCTCAGGTGATTAGAGTCATTTTTATCGTCCTTTTCCCTTCAAAGACAAAGAATTAATTTTCACTTCTTTGTAGTGCCAATGCTATTTTTTTCTTTCCTGACATAAAATGTCTTTGCTGATAACTTTGCCGATACTCTTTCCAATGTGTTGTCCATCTCTATACCTATACAAGCTTCCTAGTATTTTTAACTAACTCAATGATCAAATAAGAAAAATCACTACTTTCAGGTTATGACACGCTGAGTAATCTTGAGTGAGTTAAACAATTATTCAGAATAAATATAGTAAGATGAGCCTCATCTTCCAGAAGCTAGCAAAGACTGCTAACCACCCAATTTTACTTGCATATACAGGAAACATGAAAAAGTTATCTGATGCTTTGTATTTTACTAATAGAGGCAACAAGGAATACTTGATAATATTAAAAGAATAAATTACTAAAGAAGTTATAGTGGAATTAAATGCATATAAAATAAAATGTATAACAAAATTATCCATTACCAAAGTAACTGAAAACACAGAAATACAAACTCATATTCATATATACAATCAAAGTTAACATTATTGGTTAATCGTAATTAAGAAAGTTATTTTAATATGATCTGGTAATTAAAGAAAAAAGAGACACTCACCAAAGACAGAGAAATACTTGTGCATGTGTTTATTCATGTTATGTGTTGTTTATGTATGTATGTTTTTATTCATGTGTATCTTCTAGAGGGCATGTGAAT
This sequence comes from Rhombomys opimus, assembly GCA_010120015.1. NCBI lineage: Eukaryota > Metazoa > Chordata > Mammalia > Rodentia > Muridae > Rhombomys > Rhombomys opimus. Next base: position 167,663 of record REGO01000278.1, on the reverse strand, counting down.
TTTCATAAATGTGTGTGGAAGCCAGAGGCTTATGCTAGATACCTTCTTTGGTCGTTTTACGTTCTACATTTCGAGACATGTTCTCTCAATGCCTTGGGGTTTATCCAGTCCATGACCCTGGTTGGTCACCAGATGCCAAAGATCCTGCAGCCTTTGCCCTGGCCCCTAGTCTAGAGATGTTGCCCCTTTCCCCAGATGTTTGGCGAGTACTTGGCTTCTGAGTTCTGGTTACCATTCTTGTACAACAAGCACATCTCCATGTGCATCGTTTACACAGCCCCTGGAAGAGAAAATCCGAACAAGGTATTTAGGCCGTCTGGTCTGACAATGGTTGAGGATACCCTCTATGTGAGAGCTGTAGAAGTCACGCTGTTTATGGTGTGTACAAATAATGTTTGCTAAATAAGAGTACTTACTTCATTCTGAAAAATAAATAAACAATCTGATCATAAAGGTGTAAATTACAAACCAGGAAGGTCAATTCGAAGGCAAATAATACATGTAGACAGCCAAAGACAAAGAAGAAACCTCCTCTGAGGAAACTGTATAACAGAGTTAAATGTGTGCAGACACTGGTCCTTGAAAAGTGAAGTCTATGCAAAAGAAGTCTAGATATTTCCAACAAATCCTATTTAAGTCCTGAACTGAGGACTAATCAATATATATGTTTGAGAAGAGTAAGAAAGAATAAAGCACCCACAAGAATTATGAAAAAAAAGGTGTTTACACTAGGCAGAGAAAGAAAATCCTGTCTCTAACAGCCAAGCCGGAAAACATGTAATTCAGGTGAATATTTGGAGCTGGCTTTGGTAATCTTTACCTATTAGTAAAGTTATGACCTGTGCAATATTTTAGGGTAAACTTTGAGGATAAAATAATTATTTGTACATATTAAAGGATTAAGTATAATCACAGTAAAATGCACAGAAACAAAGATGAATATGTGTCAGCAATCATATGTAACCCCATAGACATAAATATGTGATTTTTAAATAGGTTCTAATTAATTAGCACAAGTCTATTGACTATGTACTAATAAGAAGATTGCTTTTTATTAGAAGTGAATGAAAATTTCACCTAGATAATGAAGCTATATTCTGCCTTAAATAAATAAATAAACAAAAGGAATGATTGAAAGCAAGAATCAAAGGAAAACAAGCCACACATGATGGCTCAAACAGGTAATTAAAAAATTATGGTATATACATCAAAAGACTGAATCTATCCTGGACTACACAGTGAGTTAAATGTCAGCTTGGGGTATTCAACAAGATTCTCTCAAAATATCAAATGCAAGCAACAACAAAATGAAAAAGTAGCAAAAAGGTAGCACAATATTTTTAATTACCTTACATGTATCTTATACAAATAAATTTCAATAAAAATATCAAACAACCCAAAGCACCATAAAATTCACATATGTCTTCATTTGGTTTCTGTGGCTGTGACAGAACAGTATACAAAAAGCAACCCAAAGAGGGAAGAGTTTATTTCACTTTGTAATTTACTATCAATCATGGAAGAAATTCAGAAAGGGATCTCAGGAAGACAAGAACTGAGTTGAGATTACAAAGAAATGCAGTTTATGGGCTTGCTTTTCCTGGGTTCCTCAGCTACATTTTTTTTTTATACAACTTAGTTTCAGGTGTCTAGAGATGCTATCTCCCACAGGAGGCTATGCCTTCCTACAGTAATTCACCATCAACCGAATGCTCCATGGGTATGGCACAACTACAGTTCCTAAATTGATATCCTTTATTCAAAGCTTTTGTATTAATCATACTACTTGTATAATTAAGGCCAGAATGTACAGCTAAGTGACATTTGGGTATTATAATGTAGGCATCCTTAAAACAATAAACTAAAACATTCCCTAAACAACATAAAATCAATTTTTACACAATATAAACTATTCATTTATGTACTTAATATTACAGCAATTCATGTGATAAAAATAATTGTTACAAATTATCACTTATGAAGTTTAAATAGTATAGTAATATTTATAAAAGTAACATTTTTCTGTTTCCATTCTTTCTTTTAATTTTTTATTTAACTTTTATTAATTACAATTTATTCATTTTGTATCCCCCCATAAGCCCCTCCCTCCTCCCCTCCCGGTCCCACCCTCCCCCCCTTTCTGCATGCATGCCCCTCCCCATGTCCACTGATTGGGGAGGTCCTCTCTCCTTCTTTCTGATCTTAGTCTATCAGTTCTCATCAGAAGTGGCTGCATTGTCAGGGTTCTAGGTTATCTCCATGAATAGTCCTTGGTTGGAGTATGAGTCTCTGGGAAGTTCCCTGTGTTCAAATTTTCTGGTTCTGTTGCTCTCCTTATGGAGTTCCTATCCTCTCCAGCTCTTGCTATTTCCCACTTCTTACATAAAATTCCATTCACTCTGCCTGTCAGTTGGCCATCAGGCTCAGCATCTGCTTTGACAGTCTGCACGGCACTTTTATTTCTCAGATGCAATTGTCATCTCAGAGGCTTACTGAAGAATAAGCTCACCCTTTCTAGCTCATTCTGAACTCTTGCTGGCTTGTTCAACTCAGCTGATCTGGCTCAAATCTCCTCTCCAAGTTATCTGATTCAAATTGGCTTCTCTCAGCTTCTGAAATGCTCTTCTTCTGAACTCCATGAAGTGAACTGCACTAAACTTGATGAACACAACTAAATTCAACTGCACTGAACTGGAATGCACCAAACTGGCCTGTACTGTACTAAATTCTACTGTACTATTACTATTTTCTTTACTGAACTTTCTACTATGCTCTATTCTACTGTTCAATCATCTCTACTCAACTCTCTAATGGATGTTCATCTACCATCTCAGATCTACTGTACTACTATTAAGCACCTTCTCTTTCCTGTCTGTTCTCATGAGAGTTAGGTGTATCCTATTTTTGACTTATTCTGTTATATCTTTCTCTGATTAATTAGTTTGGTTGCCTCTCAATTAGACTCCGATTTCAAACAAAGGTGCTTCCTTCCTGCTCCCCTAACTAGGGAACACACAAAGACACTGAGCTGCCCTTGGTCTACATCTGAGCCAGGGATCCAGGTCCTCTCCATGAATGGTCCTTATGGTCCTTTGTCTCTACAGGCCTTTTGTTGTTGTTGTTGTTACTTGTTTTGCTTTCTTGGTGTCCTTGTGGAGTTCCTATCCCATCTGGGTCCTTCTATCCCTTCCTCCTTTTGTAATAATTCCTGTGCTCTGCCCAGAGTTTGGCTGTGAGTCTCTGTATCTGCCTCAATCCAATGGGTGGAGTCTTTCAGAAGACAACTTGGTAAGCTCTCATCCTGTTTCCCTGAAGAATAAACTCACCCTTTCTAGCTCATTCTGACCTCTTGCTGGCTTGTTCAGCTGATCTGGCTCAAATCTTATTCTTCCACCACCTCCAGTGTCTATCTCTCCTTTTGTATGATAGTTAAGCACCCACCTAGGGTCCTTCTGGTGGTTTAGCTTCCTTTGGTCTGTGGATTTTAGTATGTTTATCCTATATCATGTAGCTAATATCTACTTACAAGTAAGTATACTTCATGAATGTCTTTCTGCTTCTGGGTTACCTCCCTCAGTGTGATATTTTCTAGATCCATGCATTTGCCTGCAAATTTCATGATTTCCTTGTTTTTAATAGCTAAGTAGTATTCCACTGTATAAATATACCACAATTTCTATACCCATTCTTTGGTTGAGGGACATGTAGGTTGTTTCCAGATTCTGGCTATTACAAACAAAGCTGCTATGAACATATGAACATAGTTGAGCAAATGTCCTTGTTGTATGGTGAAGCATATTTCAAATATGTGCCCAGGAGTGGTATAGCTGGAAATTGAGGTATAGCTAGTACCAATTTTCTGAGAAAGCACCAGATTGATTTCCAAAGTGGTTGTACAAATTTGCACTCCTACCAGCAAAGGAGGAGTATTTTCCTTTTTCCACATCCTCTCCAGAATGAATTGTCACTTGACTTTTTGATCTTAGCCATTCTGATGGGTATAATATGGAATCTCAGAATCATTTTGATTTGTATTTTCCTGATGACTAAGGATATCACGCATTTCTTAAAGTGTTTGTCTGCCATTCGATATTCTTCTGTTGAGGATTCTGTTTAGCTCTGTACCTCATTTTAAAAGTTGGATTATTTGGTATGTTGGTGTTTGATTTCTTGAGTTCTTTATATATTATGTATATTAGGCTGTCAAATGTAGGTTTGGTGAAGACCTTTACCCTGTCTATAGGCTGTTGTTTTATTCTGTTGACTGTGTTCTTTGCTTACAGAAACTTTTCAGTTTCATGAGGTCCCATTTATTGATTCCTTATCTTATAGCTAGAGCTGTTGATGCTCAGTTCAAAAGTTGTCTCCTGTGCCAATGAGTTCAAGGCTCTTCCTTGAATATCTGTTCTTCCAATTTTGTGGTGTCTGGTTTTATGTTCAGGTCTTTGATCCACCTGGACTTTAATTTTGTGCAGGGTGATAAATACAGATGTATTTGAATTTTCTACATGTAGACATCCAGTTAGACCAGTATCATTTGTTGAAGATGCTATCTCTTTTCCATTGTATGGTTTTGGTTTCTTTGTCAAAAATCAGGTGTCTATGTATGTGCGTTTATTTCTGGGTCTTTGATTCAATTACATTGATCAACCTATCTGTTTTTAACCCAGTACCATTTTTTTTATTGCTCTTCCTCTGTAGTACTGCTTGAAATTAAGGGTAGTGATTCCATTAATCCATCAGATTGTTTCTGTTCCAGAACCATGCTTTTATATTACTATTATTGTTGCTCTACAGTACAGCTTGAGATCAGGGATGCAGCTACATCCAGAAGATCTATATTGTACAATATTGTTTTACCTATTCGGGTGTTTTGTTTTTTCATATGATATTGAGAATTGTTCTTTCAAGGTCTGTAAAGAATCGTGTTGGTATTTTGATGGGAATTGCATTGAATCTGTAGATCACTTTTGGTAGGATGGCTATTTTGACTATGTATACCCTACTGATCATGAGCATGGAATATCTTTCCATCTTCTGACATCTTCAATTTCTTTCTTCAGAGACTTGAAGTTCTTTTTCATACAGGTCTTTCACTTGCTTGGTTAGAATTAAATCAAGATACTTGATGTTTTTTTGTGTGTTTGGTTTTTTTTTTTTTGTGTGTGTGTGTGTCTGTGTGTTTGTGTGTGTCTGTTGTGAAGGGTGCTGTTTTGCTAATTTCTTTTTCAGCCTGTTTGTCTTTTGTATACAGAGGGTTACTACTTTTTTTTTTAATTTTGTATCCATGCACTTTGCTGAAGGTGTTTATCAGCTGTAGGAGTTTTCTGGTAGATATTTTGGTGTTCACTCATGTATACTATCATATCATCTGTGAATATCATCTATGACTTCTTCCTTTCTGATTTGTATTTGCTTGATGTCTTTTACTTGTCTTACTTGAGAAATCCTTAAGAAGAGAGTTAAGGAATATTAAAAAGAAAAACTCATGTAAGGATAGAAAATACTGAAATACAGGAAATTAAATAGTTTAAAAATAGAAAGAGAAAACGAAAAGATAATTGACTTAAGTGAGATTGTCTTAATACCAATTATGATTACTATTATTCTCTTATTTTATATATTTTATGTTTTATCTTTAATCACCATAGTGGTTTTCTGTGCCTTCTCAAATACCAGCACATGATGGCTCATCCAAGGTTATGAAGAATTTGGATGACATCCTGTAGAATGTTGGATTAAAAAAAATTAAGGTATTATTTATTTTATACAGTGTGCATTCACCCTATGTGAAGAAGATATTAAATTCTTATGTGATTCAAAATAGACTAATCCCTCAAGACTAGACAGATCTGACAAAAGCAGTATTAGAAGTTGGTCCTCAGTTATGATGGTGATCATTTCCCAAAGGAATATTCCAGACTTGGAGATTATAGCATTTATAGGATGCACTTTAGAGTAGATAACTAAAGATAGATAAAGCTTAATTCAGATATGCTGACCCTCAAGCTTGTCAGAAATCTGATGAATATGGCATTTTAACGTGTAAGCTTATTATGACAGAGTCCTAAATTCCTGGCATTAGCTCCCCAAGGTCTCCAAGAAGATTTGGGCACAATGACAGATGACTACGACTCTGCATTATGGTATACTAACCACTGGGCAGGACTGCCCCAGCTGTCCCACTGCTAGGGCTCAGCCTAAATTGTGGACAAAGCTATGGACACCTGGAGAGCCATTGTTTCATGTTGCTGAAGATGAGGTGATGTCAATCTCTCATGTTCCTTTTTCCACAGAAACAGTCTCTCATCTTTTGTGCCTGATGGCTGGACTGCCTTTGCTCATGATGCCATGAGACCACAGGAGCCAGGGACACTGCCTAGGTGATGGACTAACTAGTCATCTCTGTCATTTTAATTGGTCCATGGATTGGTACATTTATTTAGCTCATAATTCATCCTTCTCAGGTATCTGATCACATTGATGACTAAACTAAGCTAATAGTAGCTTTGCAGCTAAAGAGCAGATGATTAGATTCACTGTTAGTTCATTAGTTAGTTTATTAGCTAGTTAGAATTATCAGGTACTAGGTCTTTTTAAAAAGACAAACAGGTTTGCCTTGCTCACAGGCTTCATGTTAATTGTCTGTGTCTTATGGTGAATAGCTGGACAGAAAGATATGGAGTTTATGGAGAGGCTGAGGATATTATTTTATTTTATGAGAATCCAAAAGTTATTATTTGAGGGTCTGGAAAAATGTTTCAGTTTTGATAAATTTTTAAAAAGGGTCTAAATAAATGTTTTAAGGTAGTATTTTAGATTTCTTCCCCTCCTCCAACTGTGTTGTTCTTATAAGATTTCAGAAGTTCAAATATTTCATCATTAGGGTTTTGATGAGCTGAAGGAACACTGAGTGTTTATTATTCAGTCACAAGTTTGAGATTTTAATTTTCTCTTGGTTGTCTTCCAGAGATAGATTTAGAGGTGCTTCTTGTCATGCAAAGAATATCTGTCCAATTTGTATATCTGAACCAAAAGCTAATATCTGCCATTTCTGAGGTAGACTTTGATATAGGATTTAGGAATATTTTAAACCTGTGCCTTCTAGTTGCTTTGTTAAGGAAAGTCCAAGCATGCAGAGGTTAGCACTAAAGCCATTAATGTATTTTTGCCTAACTTTCCACTGTGACATGGAGGTGGGGGGCTAAAAGCAGATGCTGAGTGTACAGAAAGTGGAATGATGGCTGATTACCAACAGTTGTGCCCACACTTAAAATGTTAAAAACAAACAGTTAAGAAGAACTGATACACATTCCATCAGATAGAGTTTTACCAGTTATTCACAGAATGTTGTTTTTATGTTACTTTTTGAGTGTGTGTGTGTGTGTATACACATATATATTTCCTTTGTAAACTAAAAATTCATAGGAGTTTCAGGAAATCAAAAAGTCATTAGACCTGTATCTGGCATAGCTCAAACAGACCCCAGATGAGGTTTTCCCTTGGTTTTGGGATTTCTCACTTTTCCCATTTATTAGACAAATTTTAACTTCTGTCTCTAGTCTGAATTTGTCTCAGCAGATTTTCACCTTGTTGACTCTATTCGAGATTACCTATAGACTGCAAACTGAGATCTGGACTTGCTGGAAGCTGACATGCTTGCTCACTGCCTCTTTATGTGGATCAACTAACCAGACCCTCCTGAGGACTGCCCCATTGCCCAGCCTTTGGCTGGCCTTTCTGCCTTCCTAGCCCCTGATGCCAATGGTCCTATTGTCGGAATTGAAGCATTTTTCAGAAGAAGTGTCCTTCAGTTCATAATCCCACCTAACAGGCTGAAGTTTTAAGTCAAAAGGGGATCCCTGACATTAGCTTTATTTTGGGGACCTCCTTAGCTGGAGTATGAACTAGTATTGCAATATTGGATGTACAAAGCCAGAATTGTAACAGCTTAAAAACAGAATCTTCTGCTTTTGGTCACTTTTGACCATGCTTCCTTGATCAGCTTTTAGGATACATTAGGCAAAGATTAGGGACCATACTGTTGATGGTAATGAGAACTCATTACCCAGTACCGCCAGCTTGAAGCTGATGACAGAATGTAAGAGTCCAAGATTGACCACTTTATGCACAAGGAAAGGGGAGGATGATGAGCTAAGAAGCCTTATTTGGTTTGGAAGTACTCAAGAGAAAGGAAGACTAGCCAGGTAGAGTAACATAGATAAAAGAGATTTCTAAAGAATAGCTGCTTAGTTGTAGAATCAGGCTTGTAAATAGATATTTCACATATAATTCAGAAAGCAAAGTTACCTCACTGAGAATTGTAGAAACACACAGTGATATTTTAATTTTTTTTAGAACATTCCATATAATTTTTAGAATGTTTGGACTATTTTGCATCTTCTTCAACAGCCCATAAGAATTTTCACCTTTCTCCATTCCACCAATACTTGTCTTTTCTGTTTCATTTTGCTTGGGAATTTTTGCTAATAGCTATTGTTTAGGAACAAAAACAAGGGGAGATGCATTCTTTAGTTATCCAGATAACTTGCCTGAAGCTAAATTTAAAAGTAAGGGACTAAGTACTTCAGTGGAAGAAATATCAAGAAAGCATACCATTGTGTATGTCGCTTTATAAGTACTGAGTATGCTTATGAAGCCCTAAAATAAAAAGGAACAACTGGTATGGAAGAAAGAAATGAAAATTAAAGATTTTAGATGAAAAGCATACTAGAAAGCTTGGGGATACTGTCCTGCTTCAATGGCTGTAAAGGCCTGAATGATCATGGCTGCATTACACTGTTGTGAGACTCTAACCTTGCATATACACCACAGGCCAACCAAGGCGACCAACACCAGAAGGCCTGCTAATGCTCCCATGCCCGCCCATTCCTTCAGATGATTCATGGCTGCAGCAATCCATGATGATACTCCTG
>REGO01000278.1:133131-157272 GCA_010120015.1 Rhombomys opimus | reverse complement strand
ATGTTTGTAGCAGCTTTATTTGTAATAGCTAGAACCTGGAAACCACCCAGATATCCCTCAACGGAGGAATGGATACAGAAATTGTGGCATTTTTACACAATGAAATACTACTCAGCAATCAAAAATGAGGAAATCATGAAATTTGCTGGCAAATGGTGGGATCTAGAAAAGATCATTCTGAGTGAGGTATCCCAGAAGGAGAAAGACATGGTATATATTCACTTATGTAGACCTATAAAATATGATAAACATAATGAAATCTATACACCTAAAGAAGAAAAACAAAAAAGAAGACCCGGGGTAAGATGATCAATCCTCGTTTAGAACGACAAATGGGATGGGCACTGGATGTAGGAGAAAACAAGTAACAGGACAGGAGCCTACCACAGAGGGCCTCTGAAAGACTCTACCTATCAGTGTATCAAAGCAGATACTAAGACTCATAACCAAACCTTTGGCAGAGTGCAGGGAATAATATGAAAGAAGGGGGAGTTAGTATGACATGGAGAGAATAGGACCTCCACAAGGACCAAGGATCTGGGCACACTGGTCTTATATGAGACTGTTTCTCCAACCAAGGACCATGTATGGATATAACCTAGAACCTCTGCTCGGATGTAGCTAGGGGTAGCTCAGTAACCAATTGGTTTTTCCCTAGTAGGGGGAACAGGGACTATTTCTGACATGAACTCAATGGCAGGCTCCCCACCCCCCCAAGGGAGGAGCAGCCCTCCTAGACCACAGAGGAGGACTTGGCAGCCAGTCCTGAAGATACCTGATAAAACAGGGTCAGATGAAAGGGGAAGAGGTCCTCCCCTATCAGTGGACTTGGAAAGGGACAGGGAGGAGATGAGGAAGGGACGGTGGGTTTGGGAGGGTATGAGGGAGTGGGATATAGCTGGGATACAAAGTTAATAAAGTGTAACTAATAATAAAAATAAAAATAAACAAAAGTAAAAAAAAAACAAAACAAACAAACAAGCAAACAAACAAAATATCTTTGCTCTGGACTAAAATAGGAAGAGTGACCTCAACCTAAGTCCTCACCCAGATGAAGCTCCAATTTGTGAAAAGAAAGAATCTAAAAAGCTTTGTGTCCTGGAAAAGCAGCATACAGAAGCTGCTAGACTCTGGAATAAGGGACAATGGTTTATCCCAAACTGACAGCTAAGTCTAGCTGTATATCTGCTAAGGTACTGATAGTGAAGAAAAGAAAAAAATAAATAAAGTGCATGACTGAAGACTTTGTGATTCTTCCTTCATGGCCTTAGCAACTGCTGATCCTTAGCAATGTGTAGAGGGTTAGAAGTCCTTCAGGGAGACTCAATAATGCCACAACAGACTGTGAAGCCTGGATTGTTTTCTTGTTTTTAACATAAGTGAGCATCTCCTTAGTTTATTCCTACTTTATTATTTGCAATTGTAATGGGATTGTTTACTTAATATCTAAAAGCAAATTGTTCATATATATAGAAACACAAATGGTATATGTTAATTTTGGATCCTGCACCTTTATCAAATAAGGTTAGTAAGAGTACCAGATTATGAAGTCTTTTGGTATTTCTATATACAGTTATATCTTATGCAAACAAATGTCCACACTTGCATGTGTGTGTGGTGTTTGTGTTTTTGGTTTGACACATTCCATGAATTCTGCTTTCTTAAGTTTCCTGATAGTGATCTTATGGGACCCATTTTTGAGCACTTTCTTCTATCATCCAAACCAGGACATGTTTGAGAGAAAGTGCTGTACTATTAATAATTATGACAGAACAATAGGCATAAGTCTATTTGTGGCTTATGAACTACTTAAAAAAAAAGAGAGAGATGTCACCTTCCTTTTGCCAGCTCTGGAGGACATTCACAGAGATAGGGAGATACAGAACTTCTCCCTGCAAACTACACAAAGGCAGTTTAGTCTCTTTTGCCATATAATGTCTGGGTGTGATCTCTGCACCTGTTCCCTGCCAGAGGAACCCACTCTGATAATTACTAGATAAGCCACTGATCTATGAGAAGAGCAGTATATCATTGGCAGCCATTTTATTGATCACCTCCCACAGTTTTTAAATTTTTGGCCAATAATATTTGATTTTACCCTAGGTCTCTGGATTATCTTGTCTCTGGTTCTTGATTACCCAAGCAGTTTTGGATATGAATTCCATTTCATTGAGTGGGCCTTAAATCAAATCAGACATTGTTTGGGTACTCCCACACGTTCTGTGCCCCAGTTTCCCTAGTATATTTTACAGGCAGGACAGATTGTAGGTCAAAGAGTTTGAGGCTTGCTTGGTGTGCACATTTCTTTTTTGGGAGCCTGTAGAATACTTTCCTATACCAACGAAACTAGAACGTAGGAGTGAAGAATCCACTTAGGTACCAGTCTTACTTCTTCAAGTTCAATGAGCTTTATAGGTGTTTTCTTAGACAATGGGGTCCTGCGGTCAGCTTGTGTAAAACAACCTTTCAACTTAGCACCAATCTATGATGTTTGGAGATTTCTATTGGCCAACAATTCAATGGAATGGAACCCAGTCTTGCCACTGGAAGTTTCTCCTGGTAAAAAAGATAGGGCCAGTTAAGACTCTATTGTCCCATTACTAGGAATCTTCTTTAGGATCACTTTCATATATTTTGGAAAGATTTCACTTCAGTAGTTTTCCACACCATCCTGCAATGTCCCCAAATCCAACCATCTCTCCCCACAAACTCTGCCTGAACCCATCCCCTGCAAATAATATCCTATATGCTATCATCTCCACCATCCCTCAGTCTATTTTATTTTATTTCACTCTACCAGGGAGACCAATGTGTTCACAATAAAATTCTCCTCATTTTTTCTTTCCATTTTTTATTTTAATTTTTATTAATTACACTTTATTCACTTTGTATTCCACCATGGCCCACCTCCTCCTCCCCTCCCAATCCCATCCTCACTCCCCCTTCTCCATACATGCTCTTCCTCAAGTCCATTGATACAGGAGGTCTTTCTCTCCTTCCTTCTGATCCTAGTCTATCAGATCTCATCAGGAGTAGCTGCACTGTCTTCCTCTGTGGCCTGGTAAGTTTGCTCCCCCTCAGGAGGAGATGATAAAAGAGGAGGCCAATCAGTTCATGTCAGAGACAGTCCCTGTTCCCATTACTATGGAACTCACCTGGACACTGAACTGCCATTGGCAACATTTGTGCATGGGTTCTAGTTTATCTCCATGAATTGTCCTTGGTTGGAGTATCAGTCTCAGGAAAGACCCCTGTGTCCAGATTTTTTGGTTCTGCTGCTCTCATTGTGGGGCTCCTGACCTCTCCAGGTCTTAATATTTCTAATTCTTTCATGAAATTCCCTGCACTCTGCCCAAAGGTTGGCCGTAAATCTCAGCATCTGCTTTGATACCCTGCAGGATAGAGCCTTTCAGAGACCCTCTGTGGCAGGCAAAAAATCAAGTGACCACACATGCTGGAGAGGTTGTCGAGAAAGGAGAACCCTCCTCCACCGCTGGTGGGAATGTAAACTTCTACAACCATTTTGGTAATCAATCTGATGCTTTCTCGGGCAATTTAAAATAGCACTTCCTCAAGATCCAGCTATACCACTCCTAGGCATATCTCCAAAATATGCTCTCAAGTATACAGCAACAGCATTTGCTCAAACATGTTAGTAGCAGGTTTGTTCATAATACCCAGAATCTGGAAAAAAACAAGATGTCCCTCAACTGAGGAATGGATACAGAAATTGTGGTACATTTACACAATGGAATATTACTCAGCAATAAAAAACAAGGAAATCATGAAATTTGCAGGTAAATGGTGGGAACTGGAAAAGATCATCCTGAGTGAGGTATCCCAGAAGCAAAAAGACACACAGGGTATATACTCACTCATAAGTGGATATTAGACATATAATATAGGATACATCTACTAAAATCTGTACACCTAAAGAAACTAATCAAGAAGAAGGGCCCTGGCTAAGTTGCTCAATCCCCATATAGAAAGGAAAGAGGATGGACATCAGAAAGAGAAAACAGGGAACAGCCCAAATTTCTCCTCTTTAGCTTATCTTTCTGGGTCTATGGATTATAGCTTCATTTTCATTTATTTAATGGTTAATATCCACTTATAAGCAAATATGTAAGATATTTATCTTTCTGGTCTGCGTTACCTCATTCAGCACAATTGCTTCTAGATTCATCCTTCTATTTGTCTGCAAATTTTATGATATCATTTTTTAAACAATGGAGTAATATTCCATTGTATAAATGTAACACATTTTATTTATTCTTCTGTTGAGTGACATCTAGGTATTTGCAATTTCTGGCTATTATAAAAAAAGCAGCAAAGAGAATAGCTGACCAAGTGTATTTGTGGTAGGATGGAGTATTATTTTAGTATATTCCTAATAGTGGTATAGCTGGATCTTGAGGCAAATTGATTTCTAACATTCTAAGGTACCACCATTTTGATTGCTATAGTCCCTATACAAGTTTGTACTCCCACCAGCAATGGAAGAACGTTCCCATAATTCCACATTCATCAGCATGAGCTGTTCCTTGTGTTACTGATCTTAGGTATTCTGAAAAATGTAAATGTAAAACATAATTTCAAAGTAGTTTTGATTTGCATTACCATGATGGCTAAGGATGTTAACATTTCTTTGTTGCTCAGCCATTTGCATGTCTACTATTGAGAATTATTTCTTTAGATCTGTACCCCATTTTTAAATTGGATGACTTGTTTTATGATATTTATATCATAATATACATTGAATATTAGTTTTATAAGATGTGGTTTCCCATTATGTAGGCTGGCACATTGTCCAATTGACAGTGCTTTTGCCTTATAGAAGCTTTTCAGTTTAATGAGGTCCCACTTATTAACTGTTGATCTTAGTGCATGTGCTAAAATAGTGCTGTATTTGTGTGTCAAGTTGACAGAACAATTAAATGCTTTTTTCTTTTTATCACTGTGACAGAAGACAGAGTTATCTGAGAAAAGGAGCCAAAGTTGAGAAAGGCCACCATAGGACTGGCCTGTAGGCAAGCACGTCTGTGTTTGTTCACAGCAATGGAAACCTTATCTAAGACAATAACATTAGAAAATTAATGTGTTTTCTTCAAAAGAAGTTGTAAGATTAAGAATATACATTTTTAGAAAATGAGATAATATGTACTAACATGAAACAGTGTCATAATTTTATGTGCATAAATATGCAAATACATGGTATACCTCACAACATATATTTGCTGAAAAGTAATTTAAATTTTTTTTATTAATTACACTTTATTCACTTTGTATCCCCCCATAATCCCCTCCCTCCTCCCCTCCTGATCCGACCCTCTCACCCCCTTCTTCATGCATGCCCCTCCCCAAGTCCACTGATAGGGGTGGTCCTCCTCTCCTTCTTTCTGATCTTAGTATATCAGATCTCATCAGGACTGGCTGCATTGTCAACTTCTGTGGCCTGGTAAGGCTGCTCCCCCCTCAGGGGGCGGTGATCAAAGAGCAGGCCAATCAGATTATGTCAGAGGCCTTCCCTCTTCCCATTATTATGGAGGCCACTAGGATTCCATGCACACTGCCCAACAGTTGGCCATAAGTCTCAGCATATGCTTTGATAGTCTGCAAGACGGCCTTTCAGAGGCCCTCCGTGGCAGGTTCCTAGGTTGTTTCCTGTTTTCTTCTTCTTCTGATGTCCATCCTCTTTGCCCTTCGGGATGAGGACTGAGCATTTTAGTCAGGATCCTCTCTCTTGATTAGTTTCTTTAGGTGTACAGATTTTAGTAGGTTTATCCTATATTACATGTCTATATGAGTGAGTATATACCATGTGCGTCTTTCTGCTTCTGGGACAGCACACTCAGGATGATCCTTTCTAGGTCCCACCATTTACCTGCAAATTTCATGATTTCCTTATTTTTCATTGCTGAGTAATACTCCATTGTGTAGATGTACCACAATTTCTGCATCCATTCTTCAGTTGAGGGGCATCTGGGCTGTTTCCAGCTTCTGACTATTACAAATAAAGCTGCTACAAACATGGTTGAGCAAATGTCCTTTTTGTGTACTTGAGCCTAGCAATGGTATGGCTGGATCTTGAGGAAGCGCTATTCCTAGTTGTCTGAGAAAGCGCCAGATTGATTTCCAGAGTGGTTGTACAAGTTTACATTTCCCCCAGCAGTGGAGGAGGGTTTCTCTTTCTCCATAGCCTCCCCAACATGTGTTGTCACTTGAGTTTTTCATCTTGGCCATTCTGATGGGTGTAAGGTAACATCTCAGGGTCGTTTTGATTTGCATTTCCCTAATGGCTAATGACGTTGAGCATTTCTGTAAGTGTTTCTCTGCTATTCTTTATTCCTCTACCGAGAATTCTGTTTAGCTCTGTTCCCCATTTTTTAATTGGATTACTTTGTTTGCTGCTTTTCAGCTCCTTTAGTTCTTTATATATTTTGGATATTAGCCCTCTGTCAGAAAAGGGGTTGGTGAAAATTCTTTCCCAATCTTTAGGCAGTCATTTTGTTTTGATGAAGGTATCCTTTGCTTTACAGATGCTTTTCAGTTTCATGAGGTGCCATTTATTGATTGTTGCTCTTAGAGCCTGTGCTGTTGGTGTTCTGTTCAGGAAGTTGTCTCCTATACCAATGAGTTCTAGGGTATTCCCCACTTTTTCTTCTAACCGATTTTGTGTCTGGTTTTATGTTGAGGTCTTTGATCCACTTGGAGTTTAGTTTTGTGCAGGCTGATAACTATGGATATATTTGCATTTTTCTACATGTAGACATCCAGTTAGACCAGCACCATTTGTTGAAGATGCTATCTTTTTTTCCATTATATGGTTTTTGTGTCTTTGTCAAAGATCAGGTGTCCGTAAGTGTGTGGGATTATATCTGGGTCTTCTGTTCAGTTCCATTGATCCACCATTCTGTTTCTATGCCAGTACCATGCAGTTTTTAAGACTGTTGCTCTATAGTACAGCTTGAGATCAGAGATGGAGATACCTCCAGAAGATCTTTTATTGTAGAGGATTGTTTTAGCAATTCTGGGTTTCTTGTTATTCCATATGAAGTTGAGAATTTTTCTTTCCAGGTCTGTAAAGAATTGTGTTGGTAATTTATTGGGAATTACATTGAATCTGTAGATTGCTTTTGGTAAAATGGCCATTTTTACTACGTTAATCTTGCCAAGCCATGAGCAAGGGAGATCTTTCCATCTTCTGATATCTTCTTCTAATTCTTTCCTCAGAGACTTGAAGTTTTCTGAAAAGTAATTTTTAAGATAGTTTGTAATCACATAGGGCACATTTTCACTAGAAAAAAAAAAAACCCTTAGAATATTTTTTAAATTTTATTACCCCAATAGTTGAAATTTATCACAAATCACATAAATTATTGTTATTCATAAATAGTGTAAAACTGTACACTTTTATGTGTGCCCTATTTCTGAATAATGCTGAGACTAATATAATATAATATAATATATATAATAAATATAATATAATAAATATAATATAATAGCTTTAGGCTCTAGCTTACTTTAGTGTGCAGTTATAACCTATGTAAAACCATTTATATTAATCTATTTTTTGATACATGGTCCTTTACCTTTTCTCAGTTGTGCTAGAGGAACTAGTAGACCATATGGGATTTGATATGTGTCATATAAAATGGATGATTTCTATTTCTGATTACTTATTTAGTTGAATAAACAGTGAAGTTAATTGTGAATCATCCAGAATAAGTTCAGCAGTTTCTATATGTAAAACAACTTTTTTGCATATTAATACAGTAATTATATTAAGAGTTTCAGGAAAATCTAATAATACCATAAAAATGGCATACTGAACTGTTTCATAAGGGCTTTGACCCACCTTACTTATATTTTTCAGACCTGCCTATTCTGACTTATTTTCATTTGTATAGAATGTAGGGCCTGCAGAAATTGGTGCTCCTTCTACTATATGAGGGAGAATCCTAGTAATTCTTCTTTTTTTAAGTGAAGACTCTTGCTTTTACCATATTTGTTGTTAATTTCTCCCCCAAAATTACTGCAAGCTCTTTGCCAATAATGAGGCAATTTCAACATTAATAAAAGGTACTACAATTTCTGCTGCATCTATTTCGAAAATAGATAATGACTCATTTTTTTAGAATAAATTCAGAAATGATATATAACATAGGTTTGGAATTTTTTATTCTGACTGTATGCTATAAATATCCATTTTTATGTCTGTGCATAAGAATTCCTGTGAGAAAATGTGTAGAAGATAAAATAACTAAAATATAGCCCAGTTTGGATCTAAATGGTCCATATGTGCATCATATACTTTGTTTTCTAACAGAATCAATTCTCTTTTCAGGTTCGACTGATAATTTTCTTGGACTATTTAAGTCCTTATTACCTTACTAGGTTTGAAATAAAATAATTAGCTCTTGAGTAATTAATTCAATTGTAGGCCTTAGTCAATATATCCCAACAATTTTTGACAATCATTAAGAGTTTGTAATTGGTCTCTCCTGATTTGTACTTTCTGTTTTTAAATTTTCTATAGACCTCATCTTATATCTTAGATAACTGATAGAATCTCCTGTTTGTTTGTTTGTTTGTTTGTTTGTTTGTTTTCAGGAGCAATTTGTAAACTAACAAAACAATTATTATTTTTTACTTAATCAAAAATTTTCCCAAGGTAACTGCATCTGAATAGGCCAGAAAAATACCATCAATACAATGATAAATTATAGGCTGAGGAAGCCGTTTATGTAATATTTCTAATGACTGTTGTACAAAATATTGATATAAAGATAAAGTAGAACTGTTTAACATTCCTTGTGGGAAGACCCTCCATAGGTATCTTTTAACAGGTTGAGATTTATTATAAGTAGGAATTGTGGAAAGCATATTTTTCTCTATCTTGTTCATGCAAAAGAATGATAAGAAAAAAATCTTTTAAATCAATTACCATAACAGGCTATGTCTTAGTAAGGAAGTTAAAGGGATTCTAGGTTGTAAGGAATCCATAGGTTGAATGGGTTTATTGATTGTTCTCAGATATGTTAACATCCGTTTTCCAGATTTCATTTTAATGAAAGATATAGGAGAATTCCAAAGGCTAGTGAACTCTTTTATAGGTTGAGCCTCCAGATGCTCCAGTAGAGCCTCTATCTGTTCTAGTACCTGCAAATTTTATTTTGTTATAGGCCATTGCTCTACATAAACAAGATCATCAGTTAGCTATTTTGTTGGTAGGGCTGTTGGTGCCTACCAGCAGTTGCTCATATATATATATGTGTGTGTGTGTGTCTGTGTGTGTATGATGGACCAACTTATGTTGTACCCTGTTCATGGACAACCTGGACACTCTATGACTGTTGATGATAACAGTTTTCAATGCCTTCATCAAGAACATCTTTTATTTTATGACTTGTCTATGAAGCTGCAGAAATGTTAATCTGTACTTGCCATAGTTTTCAAGAACCATTCTGTTAAAGTTGTCCAGTAGGCATGTGGGCTTTCTGGAAGGTAATCAGGTATTTTCCAATGTCTGTACCATGATGCACCCCAGAATTGCTTCCAGCCTCTGACACCCCATAATTTCTGCATTGCTGCATCTCTCAAAAATATGGCATGGTGTGAACCCTCACTTTCTAGGTATTTACCTGCTTTGACTGAACACAGTTCCTATGGGATAATTTGAAGATGCACTGCTGTTCAGATGAATTAATTCCTGATTATGAAATTCTTGATTTTGTTCAAACAATTTTAGAAGTTAAATAGTTTTATGACTTCTAAAACAGTTTTAGAAGTTTATGGCTGCAATAAATACCTTTGTGGACCCCAAGGGCCTCACTAGAAGGTAGGCTTGAGACAGATTTGTGGCTTCAGAAAGCTTTCACTAGAGATGACACCATAAATCCTGGTACACATATAGGCAAGTGGGTTTAAATTTCCCATGAACCTAGAATATAATGAGGTTATCGGAAAAATGTCTAAATAAAGTACAAACCTTAATGTTAAAATATACAAACTATTTTGTTGTAATTCCTTATACTTTGTCAGCTCATGGCATAAAATACATTCATTCTGAATTCACTTTGTATCTTGGAATGAAATACATAAAATTATTGTCTTCAACTTTATATCTCTTATAAATTAAGAGATAGCTGGAAAATATGTAGCCAGGTAAGTCCCAATTGAACAGACATATATCTTGTTGTAACCTCTTGAATCTTGTTAACCTTGTTAGGCTTTGTCAACCTCTGTCATTCTGAACTCACTATGAACTTATGTGAGGTACACAAAGTTAAGAAATGTTTAGTTTTAAAACAGGTAACTGGTTATATTTTAGAATACATCTGTTTTCATGACTAACTGCCTTTTGACTATGAGTTAACTTCTTTCCTGATGTAGAGAGGTTTGTTACAGAAGTATAAAAATTGTGACCAGACAATAAACGAGGTTGAAGTTAAAGTTTTTAACTTCATTCACCTTTTTCTCTTGAATTCTTGTGTGTATGAGTAATTTATTTTCTATCACTCTTGTTTATTATTTCCCTGTAGATTCAAAAATCATGTAAGAAACTCAGGGCTCACCATCAGCCCTCTCAGATAGCAGGCATACTTTAGCTTAACAGAGATCTTGGCAAAGAGGCCTATCTACAGATCAAAGAATCTCCTCTCACAATCTCCTGCAGTTTGGGGCTAGAAACTGCTTTTTATAGGCCTGGCTGCAGAGAAAAAGTGGTCATTTTAAGTTTTCCTCATTAACAGCAGTGCAGCCAGTCCCAGGAAACTAGAGAAGAAATCCTGAGCCCACTCCTCTCATTTTTTATCTTTCCTGTTTTTTTAATTTAAATTAAAAATTTTTATATTAATTACAGTTTATTCACTTTGTGTTCCAACTGTAGCTGCCTCTTTTATTCCCTCCCAATCTCGCCGTCCCTCCCTCATCTCCTCCCATGCCCCTCTCTAAGTCTACTGATAGGGGAGATCCTCCTCCCCTTGCATCTGAACCTAGTCTATCAGGTATCATCAGGACTGGCTGCATTCTCTATCTTTGTGGCCTGGCAAGGTTGTCCCCTCCTCAGGGGAAAGTGATCAAAGAGCCAGCCACTGAGTTCATGTCAGAGACAGTCCCTGTTCCCATTACTAGGGCAACCACTTGGACACTGAGCTGCCATGGGCTACATCTGTGCAAGAGTTCTAGGTTATCTTCATGCTTGGACCTTGGTTGGAATATCAGTCTCAGAAAAGACCCCTGGGCCTAGATTTCTTGGTTCTGCTGCTCTCCTTGTGGAGCTCCTGTTCGCACCAGGTCTTTCTATCTCCCCCTTCTTTCATAAGATTCAATGCACTCTGCCCAAATTTTGGCTATGAGCCTAAGCATCTGCTTTGATACCCTGCTGGATATAGTCTTTCAGAGACCCTCTGTGGTAGGCTCCTGTCCCCTTTCTTATTTTCTCCCTCTTCTGATGTCTATCCTGTTTGCCTCTCTGAGTAAGGATTGATCATCTTACCCAGAGTCATCCTTCTTGCTTACCTTCTTTAGGTGAACAGATTTTAGTATATTTATCCTATATTATATATCTAATATCCACTTAAAAGTGAGTATGTACCATGTCTGTCTTTCTGCTTCTGGGATACCTCAATCAGGGTGATCTTTTCTAGATCCTGTCATTTGACTGCAAATTTCATGATTTCTTTGTTTTTAATGGCTGAGTATTATTCCATTGTGGAAATGTACCACAATTTCTGTCTCCATTCCTCCGTTGAGGGAAATCTGGGTTGTTTCCAGATTCTGGCTATTACTAATAAAGCTGTTATGAACATGGTTGAACAAATGTTCTTGTTCTGTACTTGAGCATATGTTGGATATGTGCCTAGGAGTGGTATAGCTGGGTCTTGAGGAAGCGCTATTCCTAATTTTCTGAGAAAGCACCAGATTGATTTCCAAACTGGTTGTACAAGTTTACATTCCCACCAGCAGTGGAGGAGGGTTCCCCTTTCTCTACAACCTCTCCAGCATGTGTTGTCACTTGAGTTTTTTGATCTTAGCCATTCTGATGGGTGTAAGATGAAATCTCAGGGTCGCTTTGATTTGCATCTCCCTAATGACTAAGGACGTTGAACGTTTCTTTAAGCGTTTCTCTGCCGTTCTATATTCCTCTACAGAGAATTCTCTGTTTAGCTCTGTACCCTACTTTTTAATTGGATTACTTGATTTGTTGTTGTTATTTAAAGATTTTATTTACTATTTATTTTGTGTATGAGTGCTCTGCATGTACATCTGCATGCCAGAAGATGGCATCAGACCCCAGTATAGGTGGTTGTGAGCCACCATGTGGTTGCTGGAAATTGAACTCAGGTCATCTGAAAGAGCAGACAATGCTCTTAACCGCTGAGCCATCTCTCCAGCCCTGATTTGTTGCTTCTTAACTTCTTGAGTTCTTTTTATATTCTTTGTCAAATATAGGGTTGGTGAAGATCTGTTCCCAGCCTGTAGGCTGTCCTTTTGTTCTGAAGACAATGTCCTTTGCTTTATAGAAATTTTCAGTTTCCTGAGGTCCAATTTATTGATCATTGATCTTAAAGCATATGCTGTTGGTGTTCTGTTCAGGAAGTAGTCTCCTGTGCCAATGAGTTCTAGACTCTTTCCCACTTTATTTTTTCTAACAGGTTCGGTTTGTCTGGTTTTATGTTGAGGTCTTTGATCCACTTGGACTTTAGTTTTGTGCAGGGTGACAAATATTCATCTATTTACATTTTTCTATATGTAGATAATACAGTTAGACCAGCACCATTTGTTGAAGAAGCTGTTTTTTTGTTTGTTTGTTTGTTTGTTTTGTTTTTTTTCCATTGTATGGTTAAGGCTTCTTCGTCAAAAATCAAGTATCTGTAGGTGTGTGGGTTTATTTCGGTGTCTTCTATTTGATTCCACTGATCCACCATTCTGCTTCTATGCCAGTACCATGTAGTTTTATTACTATTGCTCTATAATATAGCTTGAGATCAAGGATGGAAATACCTCCAGACGATCTGTTGTTGTACAGGTTCATTCTGGCTATTCTGAGATTTTGTTTTTCCATATGAAATTGAAAATTGTTCTTTCAAGGTCTGTAAAGAATTATATTGGTATTTCGATGGAAATTACATTGAATCTATAGACTGCTTGTGGAGGATGGTCATTTTCATTATGTTGATACCACTGATCCATGAGCATGGGAGATTTTTCCATCTTCTGATATCTCCTTTAATTTCTTCAGAGACTTGCAGAGTTTTTCAAACAGGTCTTATACTTGCTTGGTTAGAGTCACACCAAGGTACTTTGTTATTTGTGGCTATTGTGAAGGGAGTAGTTTCAGTAATTTCTCTGTCAGCCCTTTTGTCTTTCTTGTACAAGAGGACTATTTTTTTAAAGTTAATTTTGTATCTAGCCACTTTGCTGAAGGTGTTTTTGTAGCTAAAGGAGTTCTCTGGTTGAATTTTTAAGGTCATTCCCATATACTATCATAACATCTGCAAATAGTGATACGTTGACTTTTTTCTTTCCAATTTGCATCCCCTTTATCTCCTTTAGTTGTCCTATTACTCTAGCTAGGTCTTCAAGTACTATGTTGAAAAGATATGGAGAGAGTGGGCAGCCTTGCATTGTCTCTGATTTCAATGGGATTATTAGTTTTTCTCTGTTCAGTTTGATGTTGGCTATAGGCTTGCTGTATATTGTCTTTACTATGTTTATGTATGTGCCTTGTATCCCTGATCTCTCCAAGACTTTAAACATGAATGGGTGTTGAATTTTGTCAGATGCTTTTTTGGTATCTAAGGAGATGATAATGTAGTTTTCTCCTTCGTTTTTTTATATGGTGGATTACATTTATGGATTTCCATATATTGTACCATCTCTACATGCCTGGGATGAAGCCTACTTGGTCATGTTGGATGATATCTTTTATGTGTTCTTGGATTTGGTTTGCAAGTATTTTATTGAGTACTCTTGTATCAATGTTCATAAGAGAGATATGTTTGAAGTTCTTTTTTTTATTGTGTCTTTGTGTGATTTAGGTATCAAGGTGACTGTGTATTTATAGAATGAGTTTGGTAATGTTCTTCCTGTTTCTATTTTGTGGAATAGTTTGAAGGGAATTGGAGTTAGCTCTTCTTTGAAGGTCTGGTAGAATTCTGCACCTGAAACCTACTGGCCCTGGGCTCTTTTTGGAAGGGAGACTTTTGAAGACTGCTTCTATTTCCTTGGGGGATATAGGACTATTCATTCTATATACCTGATCTTGATTTAATTTTGGTAAATGGATCTATCAAGAAAATTGTCCATTCCATTTAGACTTTCAAATTTGTAGCATATAGGCTTTTGTAGTAAGACCTAATGGATTTCCTCGGTGTCTGTATTTATGTCCCTCTTTTTATTTCTGATTTTGCTGACTTGGATAGTATTCTCTGCCTTTTAGATTCTTTATCTTTTAATCATCCCTCCTGATCTGTTACCTGAGCGATTAGCTCAGTGCACCCAAGTAATAAAGAGAACCTTAAGAGAAAAAGCCAGTACTGAATTTTGCATCCCATCCCATATTCTCTCCTGGGCTTGCCAAAGCAGTGACATTGCCACATTGTTTTAGTATATTTCTTCCCCATAAATTCGTGGCTATATTAGCCACACATAAGTTTAACTTTCCTATATGAGCTTCTGACCCTATACATGGAAGCCATATCACACTTTGTTTTAGCTGGGATAAAGTTCCAGCCCCTAGAAATTGAATATTTATGTCCTGAAGAGGTCAATTTGGAGGCCAAGATTTTGGTGAAATCATTGTTACATCTGCTACTGTGTTTATCATACCTTCAAAATTCAATATCATTTATATATACATTTAGTTTTGGCCTCTGATAATTTGTATCAGCTTGCCAAAAAACTTGTTTTTTGTTTTATGTATTGAAGGGAACCTGTCTTTGATATCTGGGTTATTAACATCTATATCCAAGACAGTATGGTTTAATTGCTCTGTGGGTGAGTTTCTCCATTGCTGACCTGACATGGACAATTTGGATACAATATTGAAACCTTCGAGAGACCTGTTGGGTGTTTCCTGACAAGGGTTACCCTGTTTGTCCTTTATTGATCTGCATTTATTAGTCCAATTCTGGCCTTTGCCACACCTTCCTCATGTTCCATAAGACTGGTGCCTATTGTTTGGGTTATCCCTAGAAAACGCATTGTTTCTAGGAATACTATGCCTACAGTTCCTTTAAAAATAGCCTTGCTTATCATAATTAGAACATCTGACATTTTGACTTTTCTTAAAGCTTTTAGAAATTCTCTTATCAGAGTAGCATCATTATTATTTTTTAAATCTAACATTTCTATAGGATGCCATCCAATTTCTTCACAAACTTGGGAGTGCCTACCCTCTCTTGGTATTTGTCATATGGCAACCTGAGAAGCTAAGGTTCTTTTGTTTGACCTTCTTTAATTTCATTATATGATGGCACAGTAAGCTTTTATCCTAATTACTCTGTCAGTATCTGAGTAACTTTTTCATTTTAATTCATAAGTACAAGGCTTTCTAATTTTTCATCTAAGTCTTGTCTCTTATCAATCCAACTTTTACATGTTTTTCTTGTGTCTGTAAGCCTTTTTGTTTGAGAAAGCATAGAAAGCCACTATGGCTATTCATAATAAAATATGAAGTACCAAAATGATAATAGTCATAACCAATATTGATCCAATCACAATTAAGCCATTTATCTTTTCTTTTTCTGCCTCTATTTTTAATTCATCTACTATAGTATTATATAAGGTACTAAAGCCCTGTGTTATGTCATTTCCCATCACTACGTTCATTATCCTTTTTAATTTTATTTAACTCTCTTTTGAAGAACTTCCCGGTTATCTTACCAAATCTGATGACTTCTTAGCTTTCCCTGTTGTTCCGTGTGCTGCAGATGGTGTGATGTTCCTGCCCCACCACACTTCTGTGCCAGTTGTGGGCTTGTGTGTGTGTGTGTGTGTGTGTGTGTGTGTGTGCAGTGCAGTAGCTCATTGCATTGCCTGCTGGCCCTGCTCCAGTCCTTCTGCTTGCAGGGAAGAGGCATTGCTGCCACTTGGCTTGGTCTAGCAGCTTCCTGACAAATATGCATCCTCCCTACAGGTAGCTCTAGGGACCTAGTCTTCCCATCTTGCTGGTAGCTCATGGGATCTGTCTACCAACCATGGCTGAAGCCTCTGTGTGCAGCAGTAGGTTCTCTTTAGGATGGCATACTTCCCCATCTGATACGGCTTGTCTCCCTTCAAGCCGCAGTTCTGGGAAGTTTTTCACTTACCAGTATGTGCGAGGGTCCTATCTACTTTTTCTTAATGGGACCTCCGCTCCAGCTGAGTTATGTGGGCCGAATTTAGCTATTCTGTTTGTCCCAGCTCCATGACTTCTCTGGGGACTTAAGCTTGGATTCCGTGCCAAACATTGGGCACCAAATAGAACCATATGGATTTTGGCGTACTTGTCAAAAACTCTTTTATTTCCATTCCTTTTATCTTTTTCTCCCTACTCCATCCCAATCCTCTCCAACACCACATAGGAGAGAGAAAGGGGTAGTGGGAGAAGGGGCACAGTTCTCTTAGCTGCTTCCTGCTGGTTAAGGTCATCAGGTTCCTCCTTTTAGAAGTTCTCTGACTTCTTGCCTCACCACGGCAACCAGGAATGTCAAGGGGGAAGCAGGAGAGGCCTTGTTCTTTCTCAGAGTCTTTCTCAAAGGCAGGTGGCATTTGTTCTCTCTCCAGAGTCCTCAGATTTAAACTATTTGCAGCTGACAAAGGGTTTCTCTCAGAGCCCACATGAAGCAAACAGTGTGCTGCTGTGGATCCTCTTAATCAGTCCCACATCCCTGACCTGGGATCAACACAAAAACGTCTTTATATCCACAACAAATGGACTTCCTATGTCTGCCCCAACTCTGAATAATGATACAGAGAAGGAGACTTTAGTTTTAACAACTTTAGGTGTTAGCGTCCTGTTTTTCCAACAGGCTCTTATAACATATGCTAACCCATTTATACCAATCTATGCAATGATACTTAAACTTTACAGATGAGAGGTAAGCTGCATGCTGTCCCCTAGCCAATCACAAAACAAAACAAAACAAACAAAACCCCACAAACTGAGGTAATCCTGGAGATGGAAAACCTAAGGATGAGAACAGGGAAAACAGACATAATCATCACCAGCAGACTAGATAATTTCATGCTTACAAGATAAGGTTGACGGTACATCCATGCAAAAGTTATTAAATCCCAAAAGTTCATTGAAATCTGGGACACTACGAAAACACGAAACCTAACAATAGTAGGGATAGAAGAAGAAGACTCACAGCTCCAATGAAAATTCATTGGTCATTAATATCTCTCAACATCTATATACTCCATTCCCCAATAAAAGACACAAGCTAACAGAATGGATGTGAAAACAGGATCCTTCATTCTGCTGCAAGTAAGAAACACACTTCAGCAACAAAGATAAAATTACCTCAGTGTAAAGAGCTAGAAAAATGTTTCCCTATCACACAAACCTACAAACCAAGCTGTAGAAGCCATTCTAATATCTAATGAAATAGACTTTCAAGAAAAATTAATCAAAAGAGATGGGAAAAGACACTTCATGCTAATCAAAGAAAAAAATCCATCAAGAGTACATCCGAATTCTGAATGTCTATGCACCAAATGTAAGGGCACCACAGTCATAAAAGAATAATTACTAAAGCTTAAATCACACATAGAACCACACACATTAATAGTGGAAAACTTAAGCACTCCATTCTCACCCATGGATGGGTCATTGAGACAGAAACCAAACACAGAAGTAATGAAACTAACTGATGTTATGAATCAAATGAACCTAACAGAGAACTATAAAACATTCCATCCAAACACATAAATT
Organism: Rhombomys opimus; assembly: GCA_010120015.1. NCBI lineage: Eukaryota > Metazoa > Chordata > Mammalia > Rodentia > Muridae > Rhombomys > Rhombomys opimus. The sequence continues at coordinate 139,346 of REGO01000278.1, read as the reverse complement.
ATACCTTCTTCTTAACACTTCATGGAACTTTCTCCAAAGTTGACCACTTAGTCAGTCACAAAGCAAGCCTCAATAGATTAAAAAAAATTCAAGTAACTCCTTGTATTTCATCAGACAGTCATGGATTAAAACTGATGTCAAAAACAACAGAATGCATATACATAAACTCATGGAAATGGAACATCTTCCTACTCTGACCACTGGGACAGGGAAGAAATAAAGAAAAAAAAATTGAAGCCTTTCTAGAATTCAATGAAAATGAAGGCACAACAAACTGAAACATATGAGACACGATGCAAGCAGGGCTAAGAGGAAAGTTTATAACATTAGGTGCCTTCGTAAAGAAATTGGCAAAATATAATACTAGTGATTTAAAAGCACATCTGGAAACTGTAGGGCCAAAAAGAAGCAAACACACCCAAGAGGAGTAGAAAACAGAAAAATAAAATCAAATTCAGGGCTGAAATAAAAAAAAAAAAATTAGCAACAAAGAGGGAAACACAAAGAATGATCAAAACAAAGAGCTTAATTCTTTGAGAAAATCAACAAGATAGGCACTTAGCTGAACTAAACGAAAGGCAGAAAACAGTATACAAATTAAGAAAATCAGAAATGAAAAGGAGACATAACAACAGACACTGAAGAAATCCAAAGAATCATTAGCTCTTACTTCAAAAAAAGCTATACACCAAAAAAAAAGGGGGGGGGGAATCTAAACAAAATGGACAATTTTCTTGATAGACACCACTTACCAAATTTAAATCAAGGTCAAGTAAACAATTTATATAGACCTATAACCCCTAAGGAAATAGAAGCAGTCATTAAAAGTCTTAAAAAAAGAAAAAAAAAGAAAAAAAAGAAAAAGCCCCAGGCCAGGTGGTTTTAGTGCAGACCTCTATCAGACTTCCAAAGAAGAGCTACTACTAATACTCTTCAAAATATTAAACAAAACAGAAACAGAAGGAACATTTACAAACTCACTCTATGAAGCCACAGTCACCTAAACCACACAAAGAGACAACAAAAAAGAGAATTTCATACAAATCTCCTATGAACATTGTTGCAAAAATACTCAACAAAATACTCACAAACTGAATCTAAGAACATAACAAAAACATCATCTTGATCACTTAGGCTTCATCCCAGGGATACAGGGATAGTTCAAAATACAAAAATCTATCAATGTAGAACACCATATAAACAAACTGGAAAAAAAACAAACTCAAAACATTATCATCTCATTAAATGCAATATACAGCAAGACAATGGCCAACATCAAATTAAATGGAGAGAAAATTAAAGCAATTGCACTAAAATTAGGGACAAACAAGATTGTCCAGTATCTCTGTATCTATTCAATATAGAACCTGAAGTTCTAGCTAGAGCAATAAGACAACTAAAGGCATCCAACAGATGTAAATTGGAAAGGAAGTGTTCAAAGTATCTCTATTCTCTAATGATATGTTGCTATACATAAGTGACACCCAAAATTTTACCAGAGAGCTCCTACAGCTGATAAACACTTTCAGCAACATGGGTGGATACAAAATTAGCTTAAAAAATCAATAGTCCTCCTTTTTATAAGCCATAAATGGGCTGGGAAAGAAATTATGGATGCAACATCCTTCATAATAGCTACAAATAATGTAAATATCTCATTATAACTTTAACCAAGCAAGTGAAAAACTTATGTGACAAGAACTGCAATTCTCTGAAGAAAGAAATTGAAGATGTTGGAAGATGAAAAGATCTCCCATTCTTATGGGTTGGTAGGATTAACATGGTAAAAATGGCCATCTTACCAAAACAATTTACCGATTCAATGCAATTTCCATCAAAATTTCAACACAATTTTTTACAGACCATGAAAGAGCAATTTTCAACGTCATATGAAAAAAATTAGCTAAAACAATCCTGTATAATAGAAGAACTTCTGGAGAGCATTAGTAATAAAAAAACATATGGTATTGGCCTGAAAACAATGAATCACTGAAATCAAATAGAAACTTCAGAAATAAACCCACATACATATGGACACATGATCATTTGCAAAGAAGCTGAAAGTGTACAATGGAAAAAAAATCATCTTCAACAAATGGTGCAGGTCTAACTGGCTGTCTGCCTGTAGAAGAATGCAAATAGATCCATATTCACCCTGAACAAACGTCCAGTTCAAATGGATCAAAGACCTCAACATAAAAACAGACACTAAGTCTAATGAAAGAGAAAGTGGAAAAAAGCCTTTAATGCATTAGTATAGGAGACCACTTCCTGAACAGAACACCAACAGCTCAGGCACTAAGATCAGCTATTAATAAATGGGACCTCATGAAACTGAATTGCTTCTGCAAAGCAAAGAACACTGTCAATATGACAAAACAGAATGGGAAAAGATCTTTAACAGTCCTACATCTGACATGGCACTTTTATCCAAAGAATATAAAGAACTCAAGAAATTAACCACCAAATCAAATAACACACACAAAAATAGGATACCGAGCTAAAGAGAGTAATGAATAATAGCCAAGAAGCACTTAAAGAAATGTTCGATGTGCTTAGTTATCAGGGAAATGCAAATAATAATAATAATAAACCCTGAGATTCCATCTTAGACCTGTCAAAATGGCTAAGACCAAAAATTCAAGTGCCAGTACCTGCTTGCAAAGATATGCAGCAAGGAGAACACTCCCCCATTGCTGGTGCGAGTGAAAACTTGTACAAGCACTTTGGAAACTGATTGGGCAGTTATTTTTGAAAGTCATAAACAGCTCTACCTCAAAACCAAGTTAACACGTCTGGGAATACACCCCAAAAATGTTTTACTGTACCACAAGAATACTTGCTCAACTATGTTCACAGCAGCTTTACTTTTAATAGCCAGAAGCTGGAAACAAGCTCTATGTTCTTCAACCAAAGAATGGATAAAGCAAATACGGTAACTTAACACGATGGAATATTACTCAGCTATTAAAAACAATGACATCACGAAAATTTCAGGCAAATGGATGGAACTAGAAAACGTCATTCTGAGTGATGTAACACTGACCCAGAAAGATAAGCATGGTTTGTCCTACAATCCACAGACGCACAGCAGCTAAGTAACAAGGAGGACCCAAGGGCAGAAGCTTGAATCTCACTTGGAAGGGGAACTAAAATCCACATTGGAAGTAGATGGACTGAGAAAATGGATGGGAAAGGGTGTGGTGAAGGTAACAGGGGTAGGGATAAGGCGTGAGGAGACTGGGCAATGGGGGTAGGACCAGGAGAGAGAACACGGGTTGGCGGTGGGTGACACCTCTGGGACATGGGAGGCTCCAGGGAGTCTATGGGGTTCACCCTAGCTCAGATTCCTAGCAGTTGGAAATGTGGAGCCTGAATTCACCACCTCCTGTAGCCAGGTGGAATTTCCTGTGGAGGGAGAGGGACAGCAACCCACCCATAGAACCTTGGACCAAAATTTGTCTTGTCTACAAGAAGTGTAAGGATAAAAATGGAGCAGTGATTGAAGAAATGGCCAAGCAATGACTGGTCCATCTGGACCACAAAGGGAGTTTTGTTGACTATTGAGAGGAAGGATTGTGGGAGTCAGTCGGGTCAAGCACACTACAAGAATTGCTACAAAATAAACTAAACTCAGCCTGTGGGGATTCACAGAGACTGTGTGGGTTGACATCAAAATAGCAGATGTGCAGCTTGGTCATCATGTGGGTCCTTGACAAAGGGAGAAGGACTTGGTTGACTGCCTTTGGATCCCTATTCCCTAGCTGAGCCACCTTGTCTGGCCTCAGTGGGAGAGGATGAGCTTAGTCCTGTTGTGACTTGATGTTACCCTTCTCTCTGAGAAAAAGGGAAAGGAGAAATGGTAGGATGGGGAGCATGTGGGATGGACTGGGAGGAGAGGAAAGAAAGGGCTGATTTCAGGCTGAGAACTGATTTAGTAAATAATTCAATGGAGAAATAGAAAAGAAACTTTAGAGATTGTAGTCTCTGTAGCACACAATATACATAAAAACAGTACAGTCTTCTGTAGCCAGATTGTAAACAGCTGTAATTCATCGGACACTATGAAATATACAGAAACAATCCTGACTCCATGCTGGGAAATAAATGTTGCCAGACGGAGCACCCCATAGAAATTTGTAAAGCAAAACAAGAGAAGATAAAAATAATTCCAAGCAACTCAAGTGTATCATGAGGATAAGTTCTACACTGTTCAAGGCATGCAAAAATATCTAATACCCCAAAACTAAAAGTCATGTCTAGATCACATAAAAATTTACAGAATAATAGAAAACAGAAAAATGGGACACAAGTTAGAAGGAAATATCAGTCATTCGAAACTGTTGATTCCAACACGTCCTGTCAATTATTTTCTCCTCATATGTGTCACATTTTTCTACAAATAAGGTATGCCCACATATTATATATATATATATATATATATATATATATATATACACATAATTATATGCATTTTGTGTGTGTGTGGTAAGTCTGTGAAAGTTAGTATAAGATAGTTAGGAACCCAATAAAAATGACCTTCAGGTGAATTTTAACAATTTCTGAGACTATTACACATAACCTTCATGAAAAATTATATACAGATGGCAAATATGCAAATGAAAAGATGCTCAACACCATTAGTGATTAGAAAACTGATCGTTAAATCCAAAATGAAATACCAGTATGCAAGTATCAAGATGGCTGAAATAAAAGAGAATGGCTCTGAAAGTGTTGGCAAGTCTGTAGAGGAGCTAAGCTTGATTCCCTGCCATTGGGAACATGGATTGCGGCAACCACTCTAGGAAACGACCACTATTTTCCTGATGTCCAATGCACTCCTGGCACATGACAAGGCTATTCTTCTAGGCACACATTTAAGAAATAGGAAAGCATTCTTTCATCCAAAAATCCATCCATAAATGTTTATTGCGTCTTTGTTTGTAACTGCCACAATCTAATGATAAACTAAATGTCCCTTACCTGGTCAACTATAAATTGAATAAAATGCTTGTAAAAGAATATTACTTAGTAATATAAAACTGAACTACTAAAATGAAATTCTGTATTTTATATATCAAAGTAATCAGACTTTTTGAAAATATCACAAATAAAAATACTAATTGTGTGTTTCGTGCATATAAAATTAGACCAAATGCAAACTATAATGAAAGAATAAGTCTGTGCTTTCCTCCAAAAGTGTTGGAAGATAATTAGGGGGAAAATGCCAAAGAAAATATTTTAGAAGATAAATGCATGCATTATCTTGGGTGTGGTGAGATTTTTTATCACATTATTTTTTCAAAAAGATCTTAAATAATATATTCCAATTATGTGTAGTTTATTATTTTTTATTAAAAGTCAGTAAAGGTTTTATTTCCCAACATGCTGGACTTTTGAATAGAATGTTTACTGTTGTTTTTAATTCAAATGCATTAGAGAATTTTTTAAAACCTTGTTTATTAGTGTTTATTTAGAAAACAATATAAAACTTACTAATCTTTCTACCCCTTTGGAAATAATTTCTGTGCTAAGTATTTCCTCTATAACTCAATTTTGCTCAACAGAAAATCTTAATTTGGATGTAAATATAGAAAGCTTAAAGTTTACTTTAAATATTACACTGAATTAATCACTAGACTGTTCTGGATTAGCACTCACCTCCTGTTGTTATAACTTCTGTAAAAATTTACCAAGCAGTGTCTTTTGTTTGATGCTCTGCTGCATTAATTCTGTTACACAGAAATGACCCTATGGATAAATGTTTTCAGAATGTCCCACTTACTGAGTATGTCTAGAATGTTGAAAGTGTTGATATTCAACCATGTTTCACAATTTTTGAATTCTTTATTTCTTCCTATGGGTTTTCCTTATAAAATTACTTATCTTCTTAATGTTTATAGGGAAGAGTAAAACTAATGTGCACACATACTCACTTTCTCTCCCTCTCAAACATACTCTCTCTCACACACACAAAAGTACACTCAACTTTTTCAGTTCAGTTCCCCAGAATTCAATATTATGATTGCCTGTAACCTTAACACTTGTACTAACTGGCAGTCGTTTTCCAAACCTTTGGCAGAGTACAGGGAATCATAAGAAAGAAGGGAAGTTAGTCTGATGGGGAAAGGATAGGAGCTCCACAAAGACCAAATATATCTGGGCACAGGGTCTTTTCTGAAACTGACATTCAACCAAGGACCATGTATGGATAT
>REGO01000278.1:63143-133006 GCA_010120015.1 Rhombomys opimus | reverse complement strand
GCACAGTGGTGATGAGTGAGGGAGGGAGGGACTGGGAGGGAATGAGGGTTCGGGGCACGGCTGGGATACAGAATTAATAAAATGTAACTGATAAAAATAAAAAAAAAAGAAAAAGAGTGTTTTACTCTAAATATCAAAGAGTTTGAGCTATGCATTATATTTGTTAAGATATTTTCAGTTTGAAATGGGACTGTTGCTTTTAAGGCTGACTAGGTGATCATTTTATTGGTTACTTATTTAATAGAAAGAATCAGCTCCATATTGAGCTTGGCAATTAGAGTGGGGATGTCTCTGAGAGGACCTCTGTTGCCTTCTGTTGGATCACTTCCCCTAGCTGAGCTGCCTGTTGGGCCTCTGTGGAAGAGGACTCATTTAGTCCTGATGAGACCTGATGTGCTAGGTGAGTTGGTGAGGGTGGGGGTAGCTGCACTTTTCTGAGGAGAAAGGGGAGGGGAGATACAGGATGCAAGGGTGGGACTGGGAAAAGAGGAGGGAGAGGGTTGCATTAGGGATGTAAAGTGAATAAATAAAATAAAATAAAGAAAAAGTCAGCACAATGTTTATTCATTTTATTTTCTTTCAAAGAACATTTTATTATGAAAATATTCACAGTTTTCATTGGATATTATGTAGATAAGATTGTTCATTTTGTACGGCTTAGGAACATAACTAAAAATATGACCCTGATGAACAAAAATTGCATACACTTCATCATTTGTGGTAATTTATTTTATCATATGACTTATTCAAATTTCCTGAGTAGATCTTTTGATTAATGATGGATTTTGTCCAGGATTAATTATATTCCTTTCTTCTTTCCAGTTTGCATTTACTGACTTTACCTTTGTTTATAGAGAAACTTATATTTCGTGGATATAATTTATGAAATTTGTTATAATCCTTCCTGCATTCTTGTCTAAGAAAGTTTATTAAATAAAACAAACCATCCAGAAAATAACATACAGCAACCTTTGTTATTTTCTAAAAACAGTTTTAATGCTCAGCTCAAAGCAGAGATCATATCTGCATTAAATTTAATAACAGCAACTTCAAAGATATACAAAAAATTATTTGCATATAGAAGAATTTATGTATTTAGTTCACAGATATTGAAATTAATTGTAAAACACCCTTAAGGGAATTTATCTTTTGATGTTTCCATAGGAACAGTTTATGTTTTGAGATTAAACATTAAAAAGAGGGAAAACTGAAAGGAATGTGTGTTTTAATCTTCTGATTCATGGGTAAGGCACAAATACATCTCAACATAGCAATTGTGTGTTTTAAGTATTCTCCCCTCTTTCAATAGTTTTACTAAGCTCTTTCTATAATTTTTTAAATTAAAATGATGTGGTCACCTTTATTTCACATAACAATATGTGTCATTATATTTTCCATAAGCTTTTCTGATGAGCATTTCAATAAATAATTAAAGTAACCTTTAGTTAATTATCTACCTGCCTTTAATTGAAAATATATTATTTTATCACACATTATATTCTAATTACTGTTTCCTTCTTCTATTTTTCCTACTTCCTCTCTACCTTCCCTCACATCCAGAGCCACTTTCTTTCTGTCTCTCATTATAAAAGAACAAACTTCTAATAGATAACAACAAAGAATAACAAAATAGAATATAATAAAATAAAACAATTATATCAAATTTCGTCAAGGCAAACCAGCACAGGAAAAGGCAGCATTAGAGACCCACTTATTCACACACTCAGGAGTCTCATAAAAATGCTAAACTGAAAGCTATTTTCTATATACAGAGGGTCTGGTGCAAACCTTGGTTTATCCTGTGCTTGCTGCTTAATTCTCTATGAGTTCATATAATCTCTCCTCAGTTGACTTTCAGGGCATTGTTCTGATGTCCTCCAACCTCTCTGTCTCGCACACTATTTCTACCTCGACTTCCCTTAGCTCTGGGGGGAGGGATTTGAGGAAAACATCCCATTTAGAGCTGAGTATTGTCATCTCTTACTCTCTCTACACAATACATGTTTGCGGATCTCTGTATTTGTTCCATCTAGTGCAGAAGTTTTTCTGGAATCACTGTTTAGAATACTCCTGAGCAACACATTTCCAGTACATTATGAAGAGTTCAGTTTCTCTTCATAATCAATAATGGTGTGCTGGCCAACCATTGGCTGTAAAACAATTTATGGTAAGATGTAAATATGATGGAAGCATTTACTGGTATTTTGTCATATAAAGATTAAAAAGGCTTTTAATTAGTAGGTATTTATTATGGAACTTAATGGAATTGAATGCCTAGCGAGTTTTATTTTACACAAAATGATCTTCTTTATATCAAAAAACAGAAATAGCATTGCCCCTCCTTTTTTTAGAGCCATCTCATTCTTTTTCATAATTAAGTTTTAAAGTAATTCTATGACACTAGCATCACTCTGAATATTAATACTCCTGTTTTAATTAATAATTAACTTTACCATCCACATTTCCAAAGAGTTTTTTATTGTCAATGGATGCAGCTTGGTAAGTTCCATCAATGCAAGAGTAACTAGAAGGCTCTCTTCTTACGTTGGCACTAAAGTAGACACACTGAAGTATGCTGAGAACACAGTGAACCTTTTATTGGTGAGAAGTTACCTTAACAACAACAAAACACTAAATGATCCAGGCATGGTGGTGAACACCTTTAATCCCAGAATTTAGGAGGCAAAGGCAGGCAGATCTCTGTAAATTCAAGGCCAGCCTGGTCTACAAAGAGAGTTTTAGGACAGCCAGTGCTATTACACAGAGAAACCGTGACTCAAAAACGAAAACAAACAAACGAACAAATAGAAGCAAAGAACAAAAACAAAATGAAAAGTTAAGAGCATTTTCTGTAACATGAAAAATTAAGTAGTTGATAAAAGAGAAAATGTCACCTATATAAGGACCAAAGATAGGAGCAAAGCTGCTTTTACACTTTAACTTTGGTCTTCAGTTGATAGATGCATATAGAAATATCTATCTTTTCTTGAGAAGCTGAAGTCTGAGAAAACTTGATGGCCATCAATGTTATCCTAAGCCAGTAGTTTTTGAACTCTTGTTTTGAAAAGTCAAATAGTAAAATCCATGGACTAAAGAAGGTGAGTGTTTTTTTTTTGTTGTTGTTGTTGTTTGTTTGTTTGTTTGTTTTTTAAAGCTCATTATAGAGACATGGAGCCTTGCCAGTTGATTTAGGCTTGCAGATCAGCCATGTGGTGGACAAGAAATATCTAGCCAAGAAGGGGCCAGGGGTAATTTAAGGAAGTGTAAGGAAGCTCAGAACACCCAGAAAAGTTGTGCTTAAGCTCTGGTAAGCACCCAAAAGAGAAGAGAAAGAAGGGTGAAAGGCGAAGACTTACTCCTTTTTTAGTCAGGACTCAGAAAGGTGGGCAGAAACAACAAAATCCCTACAAGGTGTGTAGCAACTGTACCAGGTGTTTGCCTGTGTGCTGGTGGTATCAGGCACGTATGGTGAAGTAAACTACATTCTCTCATTAAAGAAATAATTATTTTCTCAACTCTTTAGCATCTAAAGTGGGTTAACATTCTTGAAGAGTGTTTGCTGGTTTAGCCAGGTTATTGACCAGCCCAGCTGGCTCCAACAAGACTAATTCTATTTATGTTTTTGGTAGCTTGAACTATTAGGTCTTCATTCAGGCCAAAGAGATAGCTTTGCCTAATGAGCCTTCTTAGAATCCTAATCAAAGTTATTGCCATCCTACATTGTAGGGATTCCATACATATGTAAAACATACCCTAATATAAAATAAAATTTAGGCTTCACGTTAGCATAGTATTTCATAGAATTTTTAAAATATAGCTGAAGATGTATTATATTATGCAGTCCTATATTCAAATAAAATAATTTTTTAAATACAAAAAAAAATAAAATAAAATATTACCCTATTAAAGTTTAGTTAGCACCAAGTAACACCTCATCCTCAAGCAGGCATTTTCTTCTCTCACTTTGATGATCTTATAAGGTTTTCAAGAAAGTAGCATGGATTTTTTGAAATGTGTGTTCAATGTTTTTCCCTGTTCTCCAAATAAAACCAGATAGGCAGGCAACTAGACTGGAGTTACGTATTTTGGTATGAGAACCTAGAAGGAAAAAAGTTCATTGGGCTAATCAAAATTAAAAGTAGCTATTTATTTCACTTTCCTTGTTACTTGAAGATAATAGGTGAAGTAAATGTCATAAACCTTATGACACCTTAAAAAGAATCCCATGCAAGGTTCAGAGATTTCCTTTTTACTAAGTCACATAAACAGATGGACATTACTCAAGTTTCATTATGGGCTATGGAAAATTGACTTTCAGCATTATGTACTTGTTGAGTAATTCATTTAACAAACATTTAATAAAGTGATACCTTTAGTAGTGCCAGGTACAAAATGAAATTTTTTTTTGTACTTCTATGAAGATTACAATTTATCAGTATTGATGACATGTTTGTTCTCATTAAAAATAAAAATCCTAATTGTTCAATTTTACCAATAAGACGCCTGAGCCAGATGCTGGGGTGAAAACCTACTAGCTCAGAGAGACAGCCAAGCTGACCTTCCTATTGAGCTCATATCCCCAAGGAAAAAGTCTTCTGACATTTGCTCCTGTCAGAGAAGGAGAGAGCTCTTTCTCTTTCTTAATGCTGTCTTAAATACCCTCCAAATTCAATGTTCCTTGTTTCTGTTTAAGCCCAGTCAGCTGGTTGCTTTCTCTGCCTCTTGATCTAAGGTTCACTTTAATTAATCCTGTTTACAAAAAAAAAAAACCTTAGATTAAAGGTGTGTGCCAGGGCTGAGCCAAAACCACAAGTTCCTGTTCACAGTAAACAGAAAGCTCCTAGGATCTAAGATTGAGCCATACCACAATTAGACACAGGTTTTTACAGTTTACATTACCACCATGATACAGTTCATAATTAGATCAAAGATCCTGCAACACATGTTCAGGTAAATGATAGTATTTCACCATTTTTACAAACTAAAATCTAAATAAGCAACTAATGATAAGGATGAAGTTAAAACACTATAATACGTTCTTTCCAATTCCATCTTGCTCTTTTAAATCCAAACATTATAAATCTAAGGCGTCTAGGAACCCCCAATCCTCACAATTTCATCTTGTTTTTACTTCCTTCCCTGCTCGCTCCTGACACCATGATGTTCTCAGCATTTTCTTTGTTTTATTCAAACTTTCAAGTGTCAGTTTTCTTAGAAAAAGATAACAGTAAACCCTGCCTTTTGATCATAAGACCTCACCCTGTCGTGGCAAATTATCAGCATGTACTTATTGTTTTGAGAGAAACCTGTAAACCTTTAATTTTGGTTCACTGTAAAGCACATACACTGTATAGCTATTTCTTGGTAATATTGAATGTTTTTATAGAAAAACTCAATTGATTTTTATACAATTAATCTTGTTTTCTTTAATTTGTCTTGCAAAGCTAAAGATGGAGATAAAGAGTGGGAGACAGGAATTCATCTTTTAAAAATTATCCATTACAAGCACCTTTTCAAAATTTTTATTTTTAGTAGTAATTACAGTTTATTTACCTTGTATCCCAGCTGTACTCCCCTCCCTCATTCCCTCCCAATCCCACCCTCCTTCCCTTATCTCCTCCCTGCCCCTCTCTAAGTCCTTATCCCCTTCCATCTGACCCTAGTTTATCAGGTTTCATTAGGACTGAATGCAATGTCTTCTCCTCTGTGGCCTAGCAAGGCTGCTGCTCCCTCAGGGGGGTTAGGGGGGAGGTCAAAGAGCTAGCAACTGAGTTCATGTCAGAGACAGTCCCTGTTCCTCTTACTAGGCAACGGATCCAAAAATCTGGGCCCAGGGGTCTTTTCTGAGACTGATATTCCAACCAAAGACCATGGAAATAACCTAGAACCCCTGCACAGATGTAGCCCATGGTAGCTCAGTCTCCAAGTGGGTTCCCTAGTAATGGGAACAAGGACTATCTCTGACATGAACTCAGTGGCTGGCTCTTTGATCACCATCCCCTGAGGGGGGAACAGCCTTACCAGGACACAGAAGAAAACAATGCAGCCAGTCCTGCTAAGAATTGATAGACTGGGGTCAGATGGAAGGGGAGGAGGACCTCCCCTATTAGTGGACTTGGGGAGGGGCATGGGAGGAGATGAGGGAAGGTGGGTAGGATTCAGAGGGGATGAGGGAGAGGGCTACAGCTGGGATCCAAAGTGAATAAAATGTAATTAATAATAAATAAATAAATAAATAAATAAATAAATAAAAGAAAGGCATGAAAATAGAAACGAGAAAATTTTTCTGACATATCCAGAGAGTTCCCTCCTGCTTGTGATCTCTTCCTCCCCTCTGTCTATGTAATTTAATACTTTCTTACCAAATGCACATTCCTCAAAGCAACACAGACTTACATCCATGCACTTCATAAGGTAGGCTTTCTTTCTTTCTTTTTTGGATGCTATATATATAATTCTAACAAGTGAATATTTATATGCACCAATGTGTGCCCTGCTATGTGTACATCCTACAAGACTTGGTTCTCTGAATCCATGTTATACCTGCTAAAGGTGAAATTAAAATTTCATTTACCTTCTAGCCACTGAGGAAAGGGACAAAGTACAAAGGTAAGATTAAGAAGAACTATACACCTAAAAAAGATAATCAAGAGAGCGGACATGGGGTAAGAGGATCAATCCTCGTTTAGAAAGACAGATGGGATGTGCATTGAACGCATGACAGGGGTCTACTGAGTGCATCTGAAAGCCTCTAACTAGCAGTGTTTTCAAAGCAAAGACTCATGACCAAACCTTTGGCAGAGTACAGGGAATCATAAGAAAGAAGGGGAGTTAGTCTGATGGGGAAAGGATAGGAGCTCCACAAAGACCAAATATATCCGGGCACAGGGTCTTTTCTGAAACTGACATTCAACCAAGGACCATGTATGGATATAACCTAGAACCTCTGCTCAGATGTAGCCTGTGGTAGTTCAGTAACCAATTGGTTTCCCAAAGTGAGGGGAACAAGGACTATTTCTAACAGGAACTTAATGAAGATACCTGATAAAACAGGATCAGATGAATGGGGGGAGGTCCCCCCTATCAGTGGACTTGGAAAGGGGCACAGTAGTGATGAGGGAGGGAGGGACTGGGAGGGAACGAGGGTTCGGGGCACGGCTGGGATACAGAATTAATAAAATGTAACTGATAAAAAATAAAAAAAAATAAAAAAAAAGAAATAAAAAAAAAGAAGAACTAAAGAGGAATTAAACTGTACTTCTAAAACTATCTACAGAACCATATCTGAATTTATTCACCTTGGATTGTCCACTTAAATGTAGGCATTTATAGAAGAAATAAGCTTGTTTTGCTTGTGATATTATGAGTCACTGGAACATTTTCTATAACACAGAAGCTTGTTTTTAATCATTGCTACTGGACTCTGCTACTAACGAATAAAAATGCCATTTTTCAGGAAGGGTTTGAACACTCTTACATTTAGTCAAATGGACCATAAAGACTTGAAGCAAGGTGACATTATATGAGATGCCAAATGTCTGACATGTGAGTATGTTCAGGTTAGCCCTTCACAACTATCTGTCACGGTGTCTTTAAATAGGTAATTGGGATTTTGTCAATATAAAAAACAGAACAAAACAAAACAAAACAAAGGTTTCGGCCTGGAGAGATGACTCAGAGGTTAAGCTCACTGGCTGCTCTTCCAGCGGTCCTGTGTTCAATTCCCAGCAACCGCATGGTGGCTCATAACCATCTATAGTGAGATCTGGCGCCCTCCTCTGGCAGAACGGCAAACATGCAGACAGAACAATGTATACAAAATAAATAAATCTTAAAAAACAAAACAAAACAAAACAAAAAAAACAAGGTGGAGAATGCGTTTAGCCATTCTTATTATTTGAGATCAGGAGAGGTAAATTCCTCAAGCTTCCATTTATAGAAAAATATATTCACTAGTATTTATAAAGACTATTTTCCCTGTATGTGAAATTGGGGATGTTAGGGTTTTCTTTTCTATTAGCATTTAAAAATACCATTCTACTGTCAATTTCTAGTGTTTTGGATGAAATAACTATACAATGGAATACTACTCAGCAATTAAAAACAAAAAATCATGACATTTGCAGGCAAATGGTAGGATCTAGAAAAGATCATCCTGAGTAAGGTATCCCAGAAGCAGAAAGACACACATGGTATATACTCACTTATGAGTAGGTACTAAACCTATAAGATAGGATAAACATAGTGAAATCTGTACACTTAAAGAAGATAAACAAGAAAGAGGACCCAGGATAAAATGCCCAATCCTCACTTAGAAAGACAAATGGGATGGACACTGGAAGTAGGAGAAAACAAGTAACAGGACAGGAGCCTACCACAAAGGGTCTCTGAAAAACTCTACCTAGCAGTGTATCAAAGCAGATACTGAAACTCATAACCAAACTTTCGGCAGAGTGCAGAGAATAATATGAAAGAAGGGGGGGGGGGTTAGTATGACCTGGAGAGGACAGTAGCTTCACAAGGACCAAATATATCTAGGCACAGGGGTCTTTTCTGAGACTGTTTCTCCAACCAAGGACCATGCATGGATATAACCTAGAACCCTGCTCACATGTAGCCGTTGGCAGCTCAGTATCCAAGTGGGTTCCCTAGTAAGGGTAACAAAGACTGTTTCTAACATGAACTCAATGGCTGGCTCTTTGACACCCCCCTAAGGGAGGGGTGCCTTGCTAGACAACAGTGGAGGACACTGCAGCCAGTCCTGAAGATACCTGATAAGCTAGGGTCAGATGGAAGGGGAGGAGCACCTCCCCTGTAAGTGGACTTAGAGAGGGGCAGGAAGGAGATGAGGGAGGGAGGAATCGGGAGGGAATGAAGGAGGGGGATACAAACATAATAAACTGTAACTAATATTAAAAAATAAAAAAATTTAATTAAAAAAATACAAAACAAAAAAACAAAGGTTTCTCAGAGAAGCATACCCAGAAGAGGCTCTATAATCTTATATGATTGACAATTTTAAAAAGCCCATGGCAGTTCAGTGTCCAAGTGGGTTACATAGTAATATGAAGAGGGACTGCCTCTGACATAATCTGATTGGCCTGCTCTTTGATCACCTCCCCCTGGGGGTGAGCAGCCTAACCAGGCCATAATAGAGGACAATGCAGCCACTTTTGATGTGAACTGATGGACTAAGATCAGAAAGGAGAGGAGAACCTCCCCTATCAGTGGACTTGGGGAGTGGCATGCATGCAGAGGGAGGAGGGAGGGTGGGTTTGGGAGGGGAGGAGAGAGGGGCCTATGGGGGGATGAAGAATGAATAAAGTGCAATTGATGAAAATTAAAAAAAAAAAAAAAGGAAAAAAAAAAGCCGATACTCATTCTGGGCAGGTTCAAACCCCATCCCTGCCATGCTATGACATACCAGTGAGATAAAATATCTTAGAACTTCAGCTCTTTCATCTCTGAAGGAGGTACCAACTTCTACTTAGAAAATTATGCGTTTAAACATTGCTTTTCCTTTTAGAGATATGAGAAATAGGGTGTGTGTTCAGCTTTTTATTATTACTACATGAGACCATTTCATGCTTAATGTCAAATTCAAAATATATCTGGTAAAAATTACTCTAAGAACTGGAACATAAAACATTTTAATATAAATTACTATATTTATATAGTAATTTTCTGTTGGAGGCATAGTAGGTTTTTTTGGTTTGTTTGTTTTTGTTTTGTTTGTTTTTTCTGGATGAAAAAGTCAGAACTATGAACTCTGGTTTAGAATGTCTCATAAACAATAACTATTTAACTTCACTACTGCTTTATCTTTGAAACTGTTTTAAATAAACTCAATTTTCTTAATTTTGTTCCCTAAGATTGTAATGCAAGTTTCGTATTGGTTCCCCACCCCTTTAATCCCAGCACTCAGGGAGGCAGAGGCAGGTATATGTCTGTGAGTTTGAGGCTGCCCTGGTATACAGAGTGAGTTCTAGGACAGCCAAGAGTAAGTAAAGAAACCTAGTCTTGAAAAAAACAAAACAAAAAAAGTTGTAATACAAATGTATCTTTAAAACATCTACCCCTGAAGAGCTAAGGAAGTCAGGACATACTACATACGCAAAATTTCTTAATTTCCCACCACAGGTTTTTTTTTTTATTACTTTGTATTATGTTTCCTATGATAATATTCAACTTGATCAAGATTTAATTTGATGTGACTCAGATCAAGAAACATTCCTGGTTAGGTCATGTGCCCCCCCCCCTTTTTTTTGGCCCTTTTTTGACAATGATATATCTACTAGAGTAGAGTCCTCTGCTTCATTCACTATTGTGTGATGTATATAATCTATTAGGATTCAATTTCGTATGCCCATGTGTATTGGAAACACTCAGGCATGCTGTGTTGAGGACTCAATTACACAGTCCAGTTACAAAATGTATAACTGCATGATTTTTCTAAGGTAGACCCTTGGGTGTTAAAGTGGTATTTTCAGCTTACAGCATACAAAATATAGCAAATAGTCACTTTAAGGATGTTTGTCTGTTGTGATTTTACTCTTTTTGCATTTGAGACATTACATACAAGTTTGGCACTTTCTTACACACACCTTGCAGAAGGGCCTCTTCTATATTCTTATTAGTTTCAAATAAACTAAACTATACAACAAAATTAAATGAATTGTTATTTTAAAAAGCACTTGCTTATATCATGAAAATCTGTGTAGATTGTCCTGGCCCATACTGCAAAGGAATTCTCTGGTATAGGAAGAATGAAGCTGTCTTCAGAATATAACAATTCTTTAATCAGTATCTGAAATGTAGTTTGTACATCAAATGCTTATTACATGCTAACTACACAAATTCTCAATTAACGTGGGTAGCGTCCTTTTTTTTTTGCCTAGTAGCATATGACACATGTGATGTCTTATATCATAAAATTTCATATTTCCAAAGTATTATTCATATGAGATCTCAATATACTCCTTCACCCTTTTCATTTATCTCATGTAACACAGGACCCCGAGTTGTTCAAATGAGGAGCACTAGAGTATTTCCTGCCAACCCCCAGGTTGGCCATTTTCTTCATTTAACCACTAATTTCATAAACTCAAGTTATTATCCATATTTAACCTATCTACCTAGCTGTCTGTTTTCATATCATCTGTCTGTTGATGCAGATTTCTTCGTGTGTACTGCGTAATGCAAACCAATTATATTAATGGCTTCCTGGCAGAAGTGTTAATAAGCATCAGAGTGAAAACCTTCCTAGAGAGTCTTAAAGGATTTACACTATAACTCATGAGCACTTCCTTCTGTTACTTTTGCTTTTCCAGATAACAGATAATAAGCTATGTAGATAAGTAATTTTATTTTAATATGTTTTACATACAGCCATGCCTGTTACTGTCTCTTGTTTTTTTATATATTTTTGAGATTATTATGTAATTATATTATTTTCCCTTTCCCTTTCTTTAGTTACTGACACACCTCTTCTCCCTTTTTAATTGAAATGCATTTTTTCTTTAAATGTTGTTTTTGGTGGTAGGGGTGGTGTGTGTGTGCATTTGTGTTTGTCTATTTCTAAATATAGAAAAGCTTCTCATTCCACATAATGATAAACTGTAATTAAAGATTCTATAGAAATACAAAAAAATAAATTCTCTGATCTCTCTCTCTCTTTCTCAATATTTTTTATTCAATCGCATTTAGGATGCATTCATTAATGGCAAGTCTGATGGTTCTGTAATGTGACAATAAACAGCAGTGTGTTTTTTCAAAGGCAATGAAATGTGACTCTTTTTTGTACATGTTTGCAAGTGGCTCAAATAGAAATAAATAAAAAGATATAAGCACAAATGCTGTGTAATATTCCTATGATACACACACACACACACACACACACATATACATTGATTGATTGATTTCAAAATGACTTACCATAGCTTTTCTCGCACTAACATCATTTACTCCATTGGGATATTTACATAACCACTTAGAAATAACAAATTATAAAGTGTAAGAAGACGTAGAGCATGGATGAAGGAGAGCTGAATGGTGTAGTCTGGAAGCATATCTTATCTTTATAGTGCTAATATCCATCATCATTCTAACGCAGGCTTTGCAGAAATGTAGAATCTAAATAATGATGCACTATATACTTATTGCTTTTCTTCTATTTTTCTTCTATGACTGTGTTTTCAACGTTGTGTAACTGAAGTTGTGTTATGGGGGACAAGAAGGATAAAGTAGTATTCCATGCTTTCGTAAAGCTTCCTACTTGCTACATGCTATTTTAAGCAGTTGATGTCACTAAGTCCTTGCTCGGAACAGCCAAAAAAGCGGTTACCATTCTCATTTTCAAGTAGATGATCTAGACATGGAAGGAACATCTGCAAGGCTGAATATTTAGTACATGGCACAATTTTTGACTCAGGCATTGTTTTCAAATATCATGATTTTTACTACTATAAAATGTTAAAACAATTTTGGTCTGAGAATGTTCACAGGACAGAAGGGATCAAGTATAGACTGGAGCATTTCAACTCCCTCGTAGGTACGTTTTTGGAATAGATTTGATCATCTCTCAGTGACGAATAATTTCTGACAGTAGATCAAATTGGATGTGCATTTACAAATTAGCCAGCCAGGCACACTAAGCAAAAAGGATGCAAATAAAATCTTGAACTTAAACTAGAATAAGTAGGTCCCCTGCAAGACTAAGAAATACATATATTCATAAAACTCATTTCAAAATAGAATCATTAGAATACGTAAAGTAAATGACTAAAAATGTCAAACCAGCATATAAATATCAAGAAAATGCAGTGATATGAATAAATAATATTTAAAAACAAACCTTACAGGTATATATATTTTTTAATTAAAAAATATTAT
The DNA here is from genome assembly GCA_010120015.1 of Rhombomys opimus. Taxonomy (NCBI): domain Eukaryota; kingdom Metazoa; phylum Chordata; class Mammalia; order Rodentia; family Muridae; genus Rhombomys; species Rhombomys opimus. Next base: position 120,115 of record REGO01000278.1, on the reverse strand, counting down.
TATTTATTACAATTGATTTACTTTGCATCCCGGCTGTGGCCTCTCCTCCCAATCCCACCCTCCCTCTCTCTTCTTCCCCTCTGCCCCTCCCCTAGTCCACTGATAAGGGAGGTCCTCCTCCCCTGTTATTTGACTCTCGCCTATCAGGACTTATCAGGACTATGCATAATGTAGGTGATAACCATGCTACAATCCTCAGACCCAAACAAGGAAAGTAAACAAAGCGCCCAAGAAATGATGAATGAAACTAACTAGAAGGGGAAGTAAAATAGACATTTAACAAAATGAAGGAAGGTGTCCCTAAATGGCGGCGACCAGCATTCACCCTATCTGAGGGGCAGAGGATCTAAAACTCTGAAACAGATGATTCGATAGTCAGTTGAATCCAGAGTATCGACTCTGGGGCTTCCTGACTAGAAGGGACATTCCATGAGTTGGGGCCTAAGGGATCCACACCCCATGGCTGTCTCTTGGGTCTGTCTGGGTGTCTCCAACTGTTGACCCACTGCACTTTCCACGTACTCCAGGGAATGCAGAGCCCCAGGTCAAGGGATTCTCCTCTCTAGAAATCAGATCCCTCCTGCTCTATTTGTTATTTGAGTCTATAAATTATCTCCTGATATATAGCTGAATTTTCAAAAAAAAGACCTGTAATAAAATTTATCTCTGTATATATATTTTAAAAACTTAGTTTCACTTTGAAGTTTGTTTTTGTGCAAACAAGCATGATTTTGTACCCTTGTGAACCAGGAGTCACTAATATAATCACTTATCACTTAATTGATTCTTGATTGTCAATAGTGACTTTAGTAACAATTTATTAGAATAATAACTTTAATGTTAAAAATTTATAACAATAATGCCTATTTTAAATCTTCTCGTCACACCAAAGAGAGTTAACCTACTCACATATAAAAATTAAATGTACATTTTAGTTAGAGAAAGATAGGAAGAAATGAAATTCATACTTAATCTGATTCTATTCCTTTAACAGGTAGATTCTAACTAAAATTAAAAATATAGAAGAGGAAACAACAGCAAAATCCTAACACATTTAAATCTTTATGTTTACTTTGAGGTCACTGTAGAATTTCGGGTCAAATAGTAGGTTAGAACTAAAGTTAAGACTTTTATATTGCTTTATGTTGGAATTATATTTAACAATGTATAATTTTCAAGCATGACAGTCTCTTCAAAATGTCTTTTAAAAGCTTACTAATCAGAAATGGCAGGGGTGCTGAAATTTTATTTTTATTTTTTAATGAACAAAGTGATTTTGGAATCTCTTTGGATATATATACATATATATATATATATATATGTATATATATATAATGAAACTGAAAAAAAAAGTAACATCAGAATCCAAAGTTAATGAACCCTTTGAGGAAACTTCAAGTTCTTAAACATACATAACGTTAAACAGAAAATAAAAGTATTTCTTAAGAGTTGGGAAAATTTACAAGTACTTAAATAGTCATCAAAAATATGGCCGAATTCCTGACAAGTCAAGTTGGGTATGATTTCTCACTAACCTAAATTAAAGTGCATCTCAAACAGCCTTCTATGTCTGTGGTTCTTGCCAACACACAGTTGGACGTTTCTTCTGCAGCCGTCTGTAACCCCCACAGAGACAAGGGAATACTGTTAACAAATGAATAGTTCAGAAAATGGCATCCTTAAAACATGGCGAATAGGTTATGATGATGCTAGAAGATGATCTTTATACGTGACCACAAACCACAGCTATAAGATGAATGTCTGTATACGCCCAAACACGCACACACACACACACTATATATATATATATATATATATATATATATATATATATATATATATATATGCACTAGTTTTGCCATTGTTGGGCAGCTTTATTAAAATCTGAGATTGAAAAGTATTTATACATTGTGAAGTCTGGAAAATCAGAAATTTTAGTTTAGCTCTTTCACTACGGGTATTTAGTACACAAACTCATTTCATTTTGGTTTTCTCTGTATAAACTAAGATAACAGACTCTATCTAAACCCTTCTCTAGCACTTTGATATTTGCTTACATCTATGGTGTGCATTTATAAATGATGCACAAAAGTTATTTTTAATATGTTGTGAATTAGTTGAGGACCATCTGACATTATTAATGTTCTGAGCTTGGTAAACACAGACAAATAAAATGTTTCAGGGAAACAAAATTAGAAACATGCATGTGAAATATTTAAGTGTTCATTGCATGTGTCAGACAGAAACAACACAGTCATTATTTATTTCACTGAAACACATTAAACATTTTTGTGTTTGTCATAATTGTACCTGAACTGTGTACTCCCGTCGGCTTACTTAAATTGAGGGTTGGAAACACCCATACTTGTTCATAGCAAGACTATGGGAAGTGGCAGCAAGAATTCAGATGGTAGGCACTAGTACAAAACACATATAATTGGTACTTAAAATTCAAGCCAACATGTGTATGAACTGATTTTCCAAAGAAAGCTGTGAGGTGTATTGCCCTACCTTTTACAACCTGAAGGTTATTTTCAGAGAAAATAATGAAGAAAGAAACAGGCTGAAAGTCAGTGTTCAGAACAAAAGAAATGTATCGTTTATTTCTTAGAATGATGCATAAACAGGAAACAAAGTTTAAATTTGAATCCATGGTGCAGGTGCTAATCATTTTTTCAGAAAGAAAAGGAGACCAAGGAAGCGAGCGTGAGTTGTAGTTCATTGTGGCTTGGGCTGAGGAGACAGTAATTCCAGATGCCCAATGTACTGTGAGCACTGGAGAAGTGCACAGAAATAAGTGTGAGAAATTTTTAGGTGAAAATTGTTACACTTCTTTTTTATTACTTTTCTCCTACATAAGCATTATTCTGAGTTACAGAATGTAGATTTATGTGGAAATGGACTTGAAAACTTGTATTAAACTTAAGGACAGCTTGACCCAATGTATTCATCTTCTTCCTATACAAGGTCTATCCTCCAAGTATCTTATAGTCGGCCTGGATCGTGACAGATAGCTCCTTTTTTTTTTTTTTTTTTTTTTTTTTTTTTTTTTGCTGACCAGTAATCTATGTATTGGACTCCTTGAATATTTATAATTAATACATTATTTCATGCTGCCTCTACCTCATGAATATTTTTTTATTTTATTTTTATCAGTTACATTTTATTAATTTTCATTCCCTCCCAGTCCCTCCCTCCCTCCCTCATCACCACTGTGCCCCTTTCCAAGTCCACTGATACGGGGGGACCTCCTCCCCATTCATCTGATTCTGTTTTATCAGGTATCTTCATTGAGTTCCTGTTAGAAATAGTCCTTGTTCCCCTCACTTTGGGAAACCAATTGGTTACTGAGCTACCACAGGCTACATCTGAGCAGAGGTTCTAGGTTATATTCATACATGGTCCTTGGTTGAATGTCCGTCTCAGAAAAGACCCTGTGCCCAGATATATTTGGTCCTTGTGGAGCTCTTATGCAATGCAAAGTAATTTTAAGAAATTAAGTATGATATTTTCTTCTAAAGAGTTAAAAAAGCAAAATTAATATAAAATCAGGTTTTAAAAGATTTTTTTTTCCAATCATGGTTCAGTCCTTAAATTTAAATAGAAAAAGACAATTGCAACACTTTGTAAACTATGAAGTAAAAATGAGCCTTTCCCTCAACACTCAAGTTCCAAGTCAAGTGCGTTTACAGGGTTCTGTAAGGTCTATAGTATAGCTTTGTTTCCATGTCTAGGTATCCTCCATTGCAAGAAAGTTTGAATAATTAAAACAGATTCTGCTGGACTTGTGGGTGAAAAATGTGATTATTCTTATTAGGGAAAATCAAAGAATTAAAGAAGTAGATCAATGGATTAAGTATAATAGCATGGGATAAAGTTATAAAAAAGAGTTTTCTTAAAACTAAAGAAAGTATATCACAGGCTATATGTCAAAATCATCTGCAAATGCTTTCTGAAAGTATTAAGTTATGAATATTTCTCTACGTGAGTTGTCTCACAACTAGCCCAGACACTAGATGATATCAGCATATAGGAAGGGTTGGTACAATAGATTGGCATGTACTAGAAAAGTAATTGAGCAAAGGCATGTGTAGCAGAAACAAAGATCACTTAGAGAAAACATACTTCCAAGAAAAGAATTTGCCTGAGCTTTGCAGAAGCTAAGAAACTCAAGAGCCCTGTGTATAAAAGATTGGAATGCTTAATGGGAAATTTGCACAGTGTGGGCTTTCTTAGGCCATTCTATCTGTGACATGTGGCCATTTGGAGAGAGGCAAGTCCAGGCTTCCTTTCTGCCACTGTTTCCTTTAATTTCCTAGCTGCTTCTTTTTGAACTTCCCTTTCTGTCCTACTACCCTGTGTTTTTTTTCTGTTTTGTTTTGTTTTTTTTTTTGTTTGTTTGTTTGTTTTCAGGAAAACAGAACTTTTAATACTCAAAGCTCACAAAACTAACAAGACTTCTAAGGCCTTTCCCTGAGGTAAACAGCAAACATTTTCTAGACAGCAGGGTAGTTAATTGAAAGTTGTCTGCAGGGATGCTGTTTTCCAAAGTTGTCAGCCTTGTTGCTGTAGGGCTTTATAGGATATAGCTTATTTAATAATTAATAATTCTATAAGTAATCCTACAAACTCATTGATTATAATTAATGTTTTTTTCTTTTTTAATTTTTTTTAATGTTAGTTGCAGTTTGTATACTTTGTATCCCTGCTATATCCTGCTCCCTCTTTCCCTCCCAAACCCACCCTCCCTCACTCATCTCCTCTCTGCCCCTTTCCAAGTCCACTGATAGGAGAGAACCTCCTCTCCTTTCATCTGATACTGGTTATCAGGTATCTTCAGGACTGGCTACAAAGACCTCCTCTGTGGCCTCGCGGGGCTGCTCCTCCCTCAGGGGAGGGGGAGGAGGTCAACAAGCCTTCCTTTGAATACATGTCAGAAACAGTCCCTATTCCCCTTAATGGATCCTGAGCTACCAACGGCTTCATTTGAACAGAGGTTCTAGTTACATCCATACATGGTCTTTGTTTGGAGAAACAGTCTAATAAGGCCCTTTTGTTTCCAGACATGTTGATCTTAATAATCCCTTCCTCATAGTGATGGATGTGTTACCTGCCTGAAACGGAGCACATTTAAAAATTATTCTACCCACTAGTTAGAGAGGAGTCTCTGGATTTCTCCAAGTAGGATTTGTTTGGAGTGCTTACATCATATATTTATTCTAAAAATACTTTTTCCTAGAAGACAAATTTCTAAGGTTAAAAGTATCATGTCTCATCAATGGTAGCATGATTATAAGAACCTCAGATTTTAATAACCAAGAAATACAAGACCATGACTGCCACCAGAGACACATCCTCATATAATCTGGCCATTAGATGCTTTGTTAGTATCTCAGTGCTCTTTTGAACTTAGATGTAATATACTTCAGGCTGGAGAAATAAACAACGAAGGAAAAAAAATGAAACAAAACATACTGAAGCTATATCTTCAAAATCTGGCAAAACACAAATTAACAACTTGAAGCAATCCAATGATGGAATAAAATAAAAGGGAAATAGTTAGAGGTTATAATCCTTGTGTATACATTTTTGCCAATATTGCCAAAGAGAAAATAATTTAAAATGTAAAAACATAAAGAAAAATTAAAACTGCCAATATAGCTATAACAGGACTTATATTCATATTTAATGAATAAAAGCATTTTTTATTTCAAGAAAAAATGTAGATCCTATAGCTTTTTTAGCAGATTGCAAGTGTCATTGGCAATATCTTTAAATGTTCTTGATGTGGTAGAGACCCATAAAGGGCAGCTTAGGATTTTTTTTCTAAGATGTCAGTGATTTAAAGGAATAATTCAAGATGCTTTTTTCATCCATAGTCATTTCTTCTGCATCTTTAGTACAATACAAGTTTGGGGGTTTTGTTTGTTTGTTTGTTTTTTGTTGTTGTTGAGACAGGGTTTCTCTGTATAGCCTTGGCTGTCCTTGAATTGTTTTATAGGCCAGGATGACCTGGAACTCATAGATATCCACCTGCCACTGCCTCCCTGAGGGCTAGAGTTAAAGGTGTGGTCCTTCACATCTGGATTCTTCCACATTTCTTAGAAACAGTATGAGTTGATTCTTCATAGCAATATCTTCCTCCTGGATCTAAATTCTGTATTAGTTACTTTTCTGATGCTGTGATAAAATATCATGACCATAAAAACTTAGGGAAGGAGGAGTTTATTTGGACCTAAAGTTCTAGATAGAAAGAAAAATGCATAGATGTATAAGTGCGTGTTAGTTAAAGAATGAAATAGAAAGATAAATACTGAAGAGAAAGACTATGAATGTGTAAGTGTAAAGGTTAATTAATGTAAGTTTTTGTTTGTGTTGACTATATTGAGAAGAGGAATATATTATACTATAAATATTTTACTAGAAAGTATTTTTAGAGCATGCTTAAGGGTAATTGGGTAATATATAATATTGAGTGCCAGTTATTGATCCTAATTCAGAAAGTAGTCAAATCATTTTCCTCAAATCATTATTTACACACACACACGAGTATAACCGTATATCAGAATCAATCTTATTAATTTTCAAACAATAATAAGAGAAAACATTATTAAGTTTCTGTCTTTACAAATATGTAAATTTAAATTTAATGGCCTGCCCAAGAATCTAAAAGATCTAACAACCAGGTCTGAAATTCATCTGAGTTCTCTTTCAGTGTGCCAATACCTTTCATAAGGTAGATATCTGAAGTATTAACAATATTTACTATGCATCATAAACAATATTCTAAAGGTACAATGGAAGTCTGACATGAAAGGTTTTGTGTGTATTTATAACTTGTGTGAGATGTATCAGAGAGAAAGGAGAAGGCAGATTCACTTTAGTACCTACAGATGTATGAAAATTTAGAATCCATGCACACATTCACATTTTAAAGAATTCTAAATGGTAAATATTCTAATCATTATAAACAAGAAAATTTCTGACAGAGAAAGTTACTGGTGGCTGGGCCCACACATTGAGCATCGTTGGATGCAAAATTCAAACCCACCCCGGTCTGATCACAGACAATCCAGAAAAATACTTCAAGCAAAGAAAAAACAATAGCTAGCTTTTATGCACTTAAAAGGAGTTTCAGAAAGCTCCACACTGTGGGATTTAGTCTAGAATGAACGAAGAGACAAGAAGCATGGAGGAGCACAGATATTAGTATACTGAAAGTTCGGTGTGTTGACGGGATTGGTAAAACATAATGTAAGTAAATAAATCAATAAAAATTAAAAATAAATAAAAATAAAGCAGGTCCAGATAGTCCAAAGATATAACATTGCTAGAGTTCAGAAATTTGATGTATGTCCTTAAAATTGTTTCATGCAAAGAAACAATTTGTCTGAAATGAAAAGTTTGGGCCTTCAGAGCCTAGTAAAGAAGTACATGGATTCAAGTACATGGATCCAAGCAAGAGATTTTAGGTACCACACGAGAAATTTGATTCTTTCTTTTTTTTTTTTTTTTTTTTTGCAGCAAAGTATGTTAGTCATTTATTTTTTAGTTTAAATTTTGCAAGTAAGCGCTATAATTTAGGTGCTCAATTATTAACAAGACTATGTCTATTAATTTCATTAATTAAAAATCTCCACCACATTAACACCAGTACAGTACTGGCTCATTTCCTTTCATGTACGCGTGTTTCTACTTTGCTAAGAGAAAGTCCATGGTCTTTTAGAGCTGGTCACTCCATGTGGCCGATAGAAAATTTAAAAACAAAATAAGTGCAGATTTAGTGTGTGGTAAGGTCTTCTTTCCTGACTTATAGATTACACCCGATTTTACATGGTGGAAATAAACAATGAAGTCCAATTTATAGCCCATGGATACAATTTTGAAATAGCACCACAGCTGTATTTACAGCAAAATACCTCTGTTAACCATTCCCTGGTATTCCCAAGCAGGTGTCAGTGCTACCTGATTTTATTCTTCAAATAACACAAAAATATCGTTCAAAAATCAAGGAAATCATAAAATTTGCAGGCAAATGGCGGGATCTAGAAAAGATCATCCTGAGTGAAATAACAGAGAAGTAGAAAGCCATACAGGATATATACTCATTTATAAGTGGATGTTAGACATATATTATAGGATAAACATACAAAAATCTGTACACCTGAGAAAGCTAAGCAAAAAAGGAAGACTCAGAATAAGATGGTCAATCCTCACTCAGAAAGACAAATAAGATGGATAATAGAAGAAGGAGAAAACAAGAAACAGGACAGGAGCTTACCACAGAGGGCCTCTGAAAGACTCTACCCAGCAGTGTATCAAAGCAGATGCTGAGATTCATAGCCAAACTTTGGGTAGAGTGCAGGGAATCTTAGGAGGGGGAGATAGTAAGACCTGAAGAGGACAGGAGCTCAACAAGGAGAGCAACAGATCCAAAAAATCTGGGCCCAGTGGTCTTTTCTGAGTCTGATACTCCAAACAAGGACCATTCATAGAGATAACCTAGAACCCCTGCACACATTGTAGCCCATGGCAGCTCAGTCTCCAAGTGGGTGCCTTAGTAAGGGGAAAAGGGACTGTCTCTGACAGTGGCTGGCTCTTTGATCACCTCCCCCTGAGGGAGGAGCAGACTTGCCAGGCCACAGAAGAAGACAATGTAGCCATTCCTGATGAGACCTGATGGGCTAGGGTCAGGTGTAAGGAGAAGAGGACTCCCCTATCAGTGGACTAGGGAACGGCATGGGAGGAGATGAGGGAGGGTAGGATTGGGAGGGAATGATGGAGTGGCTATAGCTGGGATACAAAGCGATTAAACTGTAATTAATATAAAAATAAAAATTAAAAAATCCAATGAGCAAAAAAAGTCACAATTCTATGAAGACAGTATCTGAAATTAAAAATAATAAACTCAGAAGAAAAGTATTGTTAGACTACTTCAAGAAAGAACATTATGAGAAAATAGTGTTTTGCTCCCACTGGGTTCTGTCTTTCAAACTTTGTATTTTAGGGCATATTTGGCAGCTGGAGTGATTAAGTGAGTACTGTTCTTCTAGAAATCCTGTGTGTGATTTCCACTACCTACTACTGTCGCTAAATCTAGCTCTAGGAGGATCTCTCCTCTGAACTCCATGGACAGGCACTCTCAGATATGCTCATATATGTCTCTCACACAGATGGATTTAAAATTAACAGAATATTTGGACTGATTTTAAAATTTTGAACTAAGTAGCTTTAAATACAATTTTTAATTTTGCTCTTCACACATTAGTTAAAAAGAATGGACTCACTTATTGTGGCTATTTTAATGGAGGTACTTTTTTTTTTTTTGGCTATTTTAAAATCATTCACTGTTGTAAATGGTGGTATTTTCCAAATGGCCCAATGCAGAACAGCCCCAGAAAATTCTTATTTTTAGTTGATATTGCCATGCCTGAACTGCATTTGGCAGTTAATGAATTACAATGAAAGGCTCATTTCTCTGTCTTACTTACTCCTTTGCAGTTTTCTCAAGGACACTTTAAAAGTATGAAGAACTGGTATTGCAACACTGGTATTAGATCAAGATATGGTCCTTTATGAATCTCAACAGGCCGTGAACATTATCAAGTGCCCTTGAATCAGTCATCTCACACAAATGAATTTGAGTGTAATGTATCACTACTCCCCCAATTAGTGATAATCAAGAATTGATTGCAAATTTATGAGAACAGAAATCTAGGGTTTATTATTTTTTTTCTTTGTACATCACTGTGAGCAGATTTTATTTTAAAGTTCTGCCCTCCGGAGAATAGGCTTATGGCTTTTCTATCCCTTTTCTCCTCTGAGGATGTAGTTCACCACCTCCACAAGTTAACCTTTGCCACCTCCGTGTGAAACTGTTATTTGCCCCCAAATAAAGAAAGAAATAGAAGCAAAAGATGCATTATTGAAAAGGCATTGAGCTGTAAATTTCTCCCCTCATTTCAAAGAAACCTCTTCAGTTTCAAAGTAGACCTTTTTCACCCAATAAAGTTTCTATTATAATGTTCCTTAATAAAACTTTCAAACCTTTAAAAGATAACACATGTGGGTTTGCTATGAAATAAAATAGGAAACCAATATTTTATTAATTTTTATTATTGCTTTTGACATTCTTAAAATAATGAACATTTGACTTGTAAGAGTTTACAATTCTGATTCCCTGAGAACCCACCCACCACACTAGGTGGCCTAACTGCGGATCTTCATTTCTCACTTCTAGCACATAAATCCAGTGTTCCATTCTCACAATCACGTCTATAGCATTCTACCTGCTGAGGACTTCCCTTTCTCTCTTTCTCCATCTCCAGGGGATCACACAGGTACTCTTCTCCAACTTTCTTCCAACACATCTGTTAGTCCAGAAGGCATACACTAAAAACTTTGCAGCCAGGTTTGACAGAGAAGCAAGATGGCCAGTGAAGCAAGCAGAAAAGTGTGTGGCCTCTCCTTACTCTCTGGCTCCATACTAAGTAAACTAAGCAGATCCTGGTGGAGTACTTTGCTTTCCTCCATCCTGTACAACGGCACACTCCTTCCTCCATTAGGCCATACTAGTTCCAAACTCCCAATACGTAGGAACACATTTTATCCATAAACCCCATACCAAAACATACCATAATACAGGATGAATTCCCAACCAAAAAATACACAGTGACCAAAACTTTCTAACAGCCATAGAGGGAAGTAGAAAGTAAGGAGCAAAATACCTCCACAAAAAAAGGAAAGACAGATATCAGCAATTAAAACTTGAATCTTTCTAAACCCAGGTACCTAAATGTCAGCAAATAAAAACACACCTCAGTAAGATCCAGAACAATATGTCTCCAGTAGAGCCCGGCAAACTTACTACAGACAGTCTTGAATATTCCAACATAATTGAAACATAAGGAAAAGACATTAAAAACCTTTTATAAATGTAGCAGAATGATAGTTCCTGTTTTTGCAAGCATTCTCTTAACCCTTGTCTCTTCATTCCTGAATTGAGACCACTAATGTTGAGAGATATGAACAAGGAAGATCGTTAATTTCTGTTATTTTGATATTGGTGGTGTTAGTGTACATGTGCTTAGTGATTTCCTCATTTTGTTTTTGCTGATTATTTATTTTTTTGTTTGTTTATTTATTTATTTATTTCCTGTGTACTTACCCTGGTTGGGAGGGGGTTTTCCTTCTAGTATTTTCTGTAGGGATGGATTTGCTGATAAACATTGTTTAAATGTCTTTTTGTCATGAAATATCTTGTTTTCTCCATCTATGCTCATTGAGAGTTTCGCTGGGTATAGTAGTCTGGACAGACATCTGTGATCTCTTGGGGTTTGCAAGACATCTTTCCAGGTCCTTCTGGCTTTCAGGGTCTCAAATGAGTAGTCAGGTATAATTCTCCTAAGGTCTGCTTTCTATGCTACTTGGTATTTTTTCCTTGCAGCTTTTAATATTCTTTCTTTGTTCTGTGGATTTTGTATTTTGATTATTATGTTGCAGGAGGATTTTCTTTTCTGTTCCAGTCTAATTGGTGTTCTGATGGCTTCTTGCATGTTAATAGGCATCTTTCTCTTGAGGTTTTGGAAACTTTCTTTTATGATTTTGTTGAAAATATTTTCTGATCTTTGGAGGTGGGACTCTTCATCTTTTTCTTTACCTATTATTCGTAGGTTAGGTCTTTTTGTAGTATCCCCGATTTAAGGGATATTTTGTGTCAAGAATTTTTTTCAGCTTAAACATGTTCTTTGACTGCTGTATCAATTTCTTCTATCATATCTTCTATACCTGTCATTTTCTCTTTTATCTCTTCGCTTCTGTTAGAGATACATGCTTCTGTTATTTCTGTCTTCTTCCCTAGGTTTTCCATCTTCAGAATTTCTCTGGATTATGCTTTCTTTGTTGCTTTTACTTCCTTCTTCAGGTCTTGAACACCTTTATTAATTTTCTATACCTGTTTGTGTTTTCCTGAATTTCTTTTTTTTAATTTATTTTCTTTTTTTAATTAATTACACTTTATTCACTTTGTGTCCCCCCATAAGTCCCTCCCTCCTCCCCTCCTGATCCCACCCTCTCACTCCCTTCTTCATGTATGCCCCTCCCCAAGTCCACTGATAGGGGAGGTCCTCCTCCCTTCTGATCTTAGTCTATCAGATCTCATCAGAAGTGGCTGCATTGTCATCTTCTGTAGCCTGGTAAGGCTTCTTCCCCATCAAGGGAAGGTGATCAAAGAGCAGGCCAATCAGATTATGTCAGAGGCAGTCTCTCTTCCCATTACTATGTAACCCACTTGGACACTGAACTGCCATGGGCTACATCTGTGCAGGGGTTCTAGGTTATCTCCATGAATAGTCCTTGATTGGAGTATGAGTCTCTGGGAAGTTCCCTGTGTTCAAATTTTCTTGTTCTGTTGCTCTCCTTGTGGAGTTCCTGTCTTCCCCAGATCTTACTATTTCCCACTTCTTACATAAGATTCCATGCACTTTGCCCAACAGTTGGCCATAAGTCTCAGCATCTGCTTTGATAGTCTGCAGGGCAGAGCCTTTCAGAGGCCCTCTGTGGGAGGCTCCTAACTTGTTTCCTGTTTTCTTTTTCTTCTGATGTCCTTCCTCTTTGCCTTTCGAGATGGGGATTGAGCATTTTAGTCAGGGTCCTCTTTCTTGATTAGTTTCTTTAGATTTACAGATTTTAGTAGGTTTGTCCTATATTACATGTCTATATGAGTGAGTATATACCGTGTGTGTCTTTCTGTTTCTGGGACAGCTCACTCAGGATGATCCTTTCCAGGTCCCACCATTTACCTGCAAATTTCATGATTTCCTTATTTTTCATTGCTGAGTAATATTCCATTTTGTAGATGTACCACAATTTCTGCATCCATTCTTCAATTGAGGGGCATCTGGGCTGTTTCCAGCTTCTGGCATTACAAATAAAGCTGCTACAAACATGGTGGAGCAAATGTCCTTATTGTGTACTTGAGCCTCTTTTGGATATTTGCCTAGGAGTTGTATGGCTGGATCTTGAGGAAGCGCTATTCCTAGTTGTCTAAGAAAGTAACAGATTGATTTCCAGAGTGGTTGTACAAGTTTACATTCCCACCAGCAGTAGAGAAGGGTTCCCCTTTCTCCACAGCCTCTCCAGCATGTGTGGTGACTTGAGTTTTTGATCTTGGCCATTCTGATGGGTGTAAGGTGAAATCTCAGGGTTGTTTTGATTTGCATTTCCCTGATGGCTAATGACATTGAGTATTTTTTAAAGTGTTTCTCTGCCATTCTATATTCCTCTACAGAGAATTCTCTGTTTAGCTTTGTTTCCCATTTTTTAATTGGATTATTTGGATTGCTCTTTTTCAGCTTCTTTAGTTCTTTATATATACTGGATATCAGCCCTCTGTCAGAAAAAGGATTGGTGAAGATTCTTTCCCCATCTGTAGGCAGTCGTTTTGTTTTGATGATGGTGTCCTTTGCTTTACAGAAGCTTTTCAGTTTCATGAGGTCCCATTTATTGATTGTTGCTCTTAGAGCCTGTGCTGTAGGTGTTCTGTTCAGTCTTTACCTGGAAAAAGTTTCCTATATTTCTTTTTTTTAATTTTTTTCTTTATTAATTATACTTTATTCACTTTGTATCCCCCCTGTGGTTCCCTCCCTCCTCCAGTCTCATTCCCTCCATTCTTCCACCCTCTGCATGCATGTCCCTCCCCAAGTCCAATGATAGGGGAGGTCTTCTTTTCCTTCTGTCTGATCCTAGTCAATTAGGTCTCATCAGGAGTGGCTGCATTGTCTTTGTCTATGGCCTGGTAATGCTGCTTACCCCTTCCTCTTTAAAGGCCACCGCTTAACTGTACTTTCTTGTATTTCTTTTGAAGGGGTTATTCATTCTCTCTTATAGACCACTATCTTCCTCCTCTTCCTCCTCCTCCTCCTCCTCCTCCTCCTCCTCCTCCTCCTCCTCTTCTTCTTCTTCTTCTTCTTCTTCTTCTTCTTCTCCCTCTTCTTCTGTTGCTGCTGTGTTAAGATGTCCTGGGCATGTTGTAGCATGATAGTTGGGTTCTCATTGCCCTATTGTCCAGTTTGTTGTTATTTGTGTCCTTGTGCTGGCCTGGTATTAGCTGATAGTCCCTGAGGGTTGCAGACTTCTGAGAATGCACATATGTGTGAGGTCAAGTAAAAGGAGGGTGTGGAGGGCTCTCAGGTATGGGGCACAGGACCAGGAATGGAATACACAGGGGAAGAGGTGGTGCTCTCTTCTGATATGCTTGCCAGGAGGACAGGGCAGGCAGGGAATTGCCCTTGGGGTCTAACCTGGTGGTTGAGGATGGGGGTGGAGGAGGGGGTCAGCCTCTTGGAATATAGGTGAGGTTGAGTTCCAGTAGATGGAGCTTGCAGGGGTCTGAGCATAACTCAGCTCTGCTGTGTTTTCTCTGTGGTTTTGTACAAGTAGGGGACTGGCACATAGAGATCTCACCTTTTATTTCCCAGGAGGAAAAAAGGTCCTCCAGTGGTGGGGCACTGGGCCAGAAATGGCAGAAAACTTGTTATAGATCTGTCTCTTTGTTGAGACAACCCATGTGTTTAACATTCCTAGTTTTCCTAGAGCACAAGGACCTACAAGCTGATAGAAGAACAGAGGGTGAATGATGGAGGGATAAAACTTGAGCATGCAAGAGTTCTTGCATCTAGATGTGTGTAGAGATATGTTTCTAGAGATGGCAGCAATAGTGACAATAAAATAGTAATTAGCATATCTAAGGACCAGAGTTTGGTTTCTAAGTACTATTTTACATGAGAAAGAAATCTGGGCTTTCTGGCAAACGGGGAAACTTGAAAAACAAGGTTCAGAAAACACAATGGAATCTTAGCGAATGTTATGATGTATGAATAATAAAAAGAAGCTTTTTTTTAAACCAGCTCTGTTTGTTTGTTTGTTTGTTTTGTTTTTTACATGGTTACTGATATCCAAGTCAAAGCTGAAAGTCCGTGAACAATAGTGGAAGTATTTAATTATAATCTTCCAAATAAAATTAAAATTTAAATGGCCTATCTTACAATTAAAAATAAAGTAGTAAGCATTTTTCTTGTTGAAGCATTCTAATTTTAATGGTAAAAAGAAATAAAAGAGGGAAAGGAGGAGGGGAGGAAGGAAAGAAGGAAGGAAGGAAGAAAGGAAAGGGGGAAAGAAAAGAAAGATAATCCAGTTTTGGTGCAGAAACTAGTGAACAGAAACATAAATGGAAGTAAAATTATTGCATAAAGACTCAAGGTTTTCTAAGCAAAACATTTATAAACAACAAAGGTGAAAAGAGCAGCTTTACTTCTATGGGAAGATCTAGTAAACGTCCTTTTGTAAAATGATTGAAGTTAATGCTAGTGATGAAACAAGGCACCTCCTTTCCTAACACAGTGACAAAGGCATAATGGGTATCTTCAATAATCATGAGAAAGCGTCAGACAGGTGCAAATTTAGAGACATTCCAAAAAGTAATTGCCCACTCCTTTTCAAAGTGTCAGGTTATAAAAGGAAATCATGTCAAAAGCAGTCTGCTAGATTGTAGAAATGTAAAAACACATGACAACAGATGCCGTGGAGAATCCTGGAGAGATCCTGGGACAAAGAAGACACTGGTAGACAAGCACTGATGAGGCTCAGTTAAAATCTGCATGCTAGAGCAGATGGTTCAGTTGGTGAAGGCATTCACCACCAACACTGATGACCTGAGTTTAATTCCCAGGAACCACAGGGTGGGAGCAGAGAAGCAATTCCCTCAGACATAGGCATGGTAGTTTATGTAAACTTGAACATACACACTGACACAGGGGCATGCACACACGTGTGCATGCACACACACACACACACACACACACACACACACACACACACACAGATTTTTTACAAATCTCTTTTTGTTCATAATGTGGTTGAATATTAGTTCCTTGGTTTGTATTAATATTCCATGATTTCATAGGTTGTTAAAATAAAAAATACCTGGCTGATATTTACACCAAACCTATGCATGATTTTAGTAACACTTCTGTGAGTCTAAAATTGTCATAATACATAAACCTTTAAAAAATAGTACTACTGTGGACCCCCTTACATTTACTTTTCCCTGAAAGGGCCCCAAGAGTACAGAGGAGAAGAGCTTTGCCATGCTGTTTTAGTGAGCAAGGAGAGAATAGGGAAAACAGTGCAGACAATGCATAAGCTGCTTCCTAAGCTTCCTGACACTTTCTATTCCCTTCAGGAGCAGCCACAGCCTGAAGACAGGAAAGAGCATAAGGAGAGAGTCAGCAAGGCTTATCATCTCTGCAAGCCCAGAAGGGAGAGGAAAGAACTCTTCTAACTCTCAGAAACAAGGGCAGAGAAACAAGACGTATGCATTATTATCAGATATTTCATTCTTTTAACCAATCATTATTTTATTCCCAAGGAATTCTATTCAAACAATAAAATCTTGGCATTGTATTAAATAGCAATTCAAACCAGAAGTTCAGCGTATTTATCCTTTTACTCTTGTTCCTTGTAGATGTTTAAATAGAATAAAAGCAAATGTCAGTCTTATCCCCTATGTACAAAGAAATGATTGGAATAACTGCATATAACATTAATTAATGAAAGCTAGAATTCCACAGAATAAACATACTTTGGCTTTTAAATCATCTTATTGGAACAAGTCTTTAATCATACATATGTTTTTGTCTAAAATTTATTAATAATTTCTTGACTTTGTTATATTTAGAGAAGAATCAGGAATGATGGTAGTAGATGTACAGGCCCAGAAATATACCTGTATTATAACACATTACCATCAACAGCAGCTAGTTTAGACAAAAACAGTTGGCTAAGTTACAAAGCAATGAAAGCAAATTAAATGACTGGTGATACCTCATTACCTAAGTGAACAGCTTTGTTTTGTTTGTTTGTTTGTTTTCCTAAGTACTAAAACCTGATTGGAAAGTTCAGAAAAGCCAAGGACAAACAGAAAACAGTAACTTACCAGGAATAGATGAGCACTTTTCTCTACAAAGTGCCCTAAATAGACTCTATTATCATTTGCTTTGTAAGAAAGGAGACATCGTTGTGTCTGTGTGTGTGTGTGTGTGTGTGTTTTATTTTTCTGTTAAGAGAAATCACAACTCATCATTTTATTTTATTTTATTTATTTATTTTTTACAAAATTTTATTAATTACACTTTATTCACTTTGTATCCCCCCTGTGGTTCCCTCTCTCCTCCCTTCCCAATCCCTCCCTTCCTCCACCCTCTGCATGCATGCCCCTCCCCAAGTCCACTGATAGGGGAGGTCTTCTTTTCCTTCCTTCTGATCCTAGTCAATTAGGTCTCAGTAGGAGTGGCTGCATTGTCTTCTTCTGTGACCTGGTAATGCTGCTTCCCCCTCAGGGGGAGGTAATTAAAGAGCAGGCCAATCATTTCATGTCAGAGACAGTCCCTGTTCCTATTACAATGGAACCCACTTGGATACTGAACTGCCATGGGCTACATCTGTGCAGGTGTCTTAGGTTATCTCCATGTATAGTCCTTGGTTGGAGTAACAGTCTCAGGAAAGACGCCTGTGCTCAGAATTTTTTGTTCTGTTGCTCTCCTTGTGGAGTTCCTGTCCTCTCCAGATCTTACTGTTTCCCATTTCTTTCCAAAGATTCCCTGCACTCTGCCCAAAGATTGCCCATAAGTCTCTGCCCTGCATTGACAGTTTGCAGGGCAGAGCCGTTCAGAGGTCCTCTATGTCAGGGTCCTGACTTGTTCCCCTTTTTTCTCCTTCTTCTGATGTCCATCCTCTTTGCCTTTCTAGATAGGAATTGAGCATTTTAGAAAGAGTCCTCCCTCTTGATTATTTTCTTTAGGTGTACAGATTTTAGCAGGTTTATCCTATATTATATGTCTATATGAGTGAGTATATACTGTGTGCTTCTTTCTGCTTCTGGGATAGCTCACTCAGGATGATCTTGTCCAGATCCCACCATTTACCTGCAAATTTCATGATTTCCTTGTTTGTTTGTTTGTTTTAATTGCTGAGTAATATTCCATTGTGTAGATGTACCACAATTTCTGTATCCATTTCTCCATTGAGGGGCATTTGGGCTGTTTCCAGCTTCTGGCTATTACAAATAAAGTTGCTACAAACATGGTGGAGCAAATGTCCTTATTGTGTACTTGAGCCTCTTTTGGGTATATGCCCAGGAGTGGTATAGCTGGATCTTGAGGAAGCACCATTCCTAGTTGTCTGAGGAAGCACCAGATTGATTTCCAGAGTGGTTGTGCAAGTTTACCTTCCCACCAGCAGTAGAGGAGGGTTACCCTTTCTCCACAACCTCTCCAGCATGTGTTGTCACTTGAGGTTTTGATCTTAGCCATTCTGATGGGTATAAGGTGAAATCTTAGGGTCGTTTTGATTTGCATTTCCCTTATGACTAAGGATGTTGAACATTTCTTTAAGTGTTTCTCTCCCATTCGATATCCCTCTACAGACAGTTTTCTGTTTAGGTCTGTACTCCATTTTTAAATTGGATTACTTGACTTGTTGCTGTTTAACTTCTTGAGCTCTTTATATATATTGGATATTAGTCCTTTGTCAGATATAGGGTTGGTGAAGCTCCTTTCCCAATCTGTAGGCAGTCGTTTTGTTCTGATGACAATGTCCTTTGCTTTATAGAAGCTTTTCAGTTTCGTGATGTCCCATTTATTGATTATTGCTCTTAGAGCCTGTGCTCTTGGTGTTCTGTTCAGGAAGTTGTCTCCTGTGCCAATGAGTTCAAGGCTCTTCCCCACTTTTTCTTCTAAGTGGTTTAGTGTGTCTGATTTTATATTGAGGTATTTGATCTACTTGGACTTTAGTTTTGTGCAGGGTAATAAGTACAGATCTATTTGCATTTTTCTACATGTAGACATCCAGTTAGACCAGCACCATTTGTTGAAGATGCTGTCTTTTTTCCATTGAATGGTTTTGACATCTTTCTCAAAAATCATGTGTCCATAAGTGTGTGGATTTATGTCAGGGTCTTCTATTCGATTCTATTCATCCACCAGTCTGTTTCTATGCCAGTACCATGCAGTTTTTAGTATTGTTGCTCTATAGTACAGCTTGCGATCAGGGAACTCATTGTTTTTATATAAAATCTCATCACCCTGTGACTTGTTCCCATACAAGATGGAGGGAGTGCATAGCACTACTTCCCTTTAAAGGGCATTAGAGGCAGAACAGGGTGGACTGAGTACATGAAGGGGACGAATGGGTGGTGGTTTCTAGGGTCAGACTTGATGGATTTTTAAAAGTATTTGTCCAAGTACAAATTTGTGACAAAGGCTTAAGGAAGGTTTTGTTATTGTGCACTTTTAGGTTAATTTCTAAAAGTAAATATATACCTATCCACACTTAGACTATTAGAATATTTTTTTGCTGACTTTCTAAAGTTTAAGAATAAATTTCACCATTTGTGTAATATTAAAATGGTATGAAACTCTATACATCTCTTTTCTTACACATTAAAAAAATATGTAATTGGCGATAGGGTGATGGTCCACTCAGTAATGTGCCTGATACACAAGTCTGAATCTGAGTTCAGAAGTCCAGCACACAATACACATACTTGGTCACACAGCAAGAATCTGGATCTCCGAAACTGGCTGAGGGTCAGCAATAGTCATTGTAACAAACTGGTCAGCTAATGTAAGCCAGTTGGTTAGATCCAGATTCAATGAGAGACACTGCATCAAAAACTAATGTAGAGGAGTAATTGAGGAAGACACTGACAATCTACTACTGATCTTCACTTGAATTTATACCCACACACACATAAAACACACACACATATGTAAATAAAAGAATGAATGAAATTAATATATGCTTTAAACATCATGATTCTGGAGTTGTACATTTTTACACATTGAAACTTGTGGCATGTCCACTCTTTGTTTGCATTTGTAATGTTCCAGGGTTGTCATCTATGTTTGATGAGGTGTGATTTCAGATGGTGTTTTCTGGGCATAAGTGAATAGCTGTCTTGAATGGACAGGTACATATTTTGAAAACCTTTGCTTTACCTGTGTGATTTCAGCATTCCTGCCTGTTCTGTGTGCTGTGATTTTCTTGTGCTCTGTAATCTGGCCTCATCAGCTATGTTTATCCTTTGTGTGCTTCTGCGTTCCACTGTTCTTAATGGTTTTGGAGACGTTCTGAGTAAAATCCAGGTTTCTATCTCCCTCTAATTGCCATTTTAGAGTGTTTTGTTAAGTTTATATGTGCATATGAAGTTCTTCTTTTGTTTAAAACAGAACTTTGATCCTATTGACAAAGAATATGTTTCTACATTCTGGAGACCAACTCCAGCTGCAAAAGTTCAGGTTCTGAGCTGGGGATAGGACGTTGTTGCAAAGTGGAGACACTAGCCAACTGTTGACTTTCAAGCAAGTGGCCTCAAATAGCTTGAGTGATCCACATTTACACAATCAAAATCCTGGTCACCTGGGCAGTGACATCATTGGTTATTTTACTTAAATAAACCAAAACATCAGCACTACATAAGCTCCTTCAAATAGCTTCCATTCCTCCATGCTCCCTCCCATTGGCAAGCACTCCTAACTCTATTTTGCACTACAAAGCACAATTTCAGCCAGCCAAAAATAAATGTCTATCCAGGCATGTCCTGTGCACATGAGAGCATACCCAGCTGGTATCAAATATCTTTACATAGTTATGCAAGGTGAGAGACAGATTAACCATTTGTGGGTACAAGTCCATTAATCAAACTCTGTAACAATACATTTTTGATTGCAGAGAGACACACACATTGTACCAAGCAATATTTCCTGATATGTACCTATCAATTTTTATATCATCTTTCTAAGAATGATTTTTAAGTTTCTATTGATCAGAAACAGCTTTGAAAGTTTTTAAGTCTCAGCCCCACAAGGAGAGCAACAGAACCAGAAACACAGGGGTCTTCCCAGAGACTCATACTCCAACCAAGTACCAGGCATGGAGATAACCTAGAACCCTGCACAGATGTAGCCCATGGCAGCTTAGTGTCCAAGTGGGTTACACAGTAATGGGAAGAGGGACTGTCTCTGACATAATCTGATTGGCCTGCTCTTTGATCATCTCCCCCTGAGGGGGGAACAGCCTTACCAGGCCACAGAAGATGACAATGCAACCACTCCTGATGAGATTTGATAGACTAAGATCAGAAGGAAGGAGAGGAGGACCTCCCTTATCAGTGGACTTGGGGAGGAGCTTGTGTAAGGAAGGGGGAGGGAGAATGGGCCTTATGGGGGGATACAAAGTGAATAAACTGTAATTAATAAAAATAAATAAATTAAAAAAAGAAGGTTTTTAACTCTGTGTTGATCAGATGTAGCTTCCTCAAAACAGTTATGCAATCAGGACCCATTGCTCTCCACAACTATTATAGGCTTACTCAGGGTAACTGTAACTCTAGCTGTTTCTTTAGGCACACGATTGTGTGTCCTAAAATACCTGGGATTAATCGTCACATCTGGAGGATCAATAGAGACAGAGAAAAGAGAGGAGGGTTTTACTTCTTGAAAGAGGAGAGAGAGAGAGAGAGAGAGAGAGAGAGAGAGAGAGAGAGAGAGAGAGAAATTATCCCCA
Organism: Rhombomys opimus; assembly: GCA_010120015.1. Taxonomy (NCBI): domain Eukaryota; kingdom Metazoa; phylum Chordata; class Mammalia; order Rodentia; family Muridae; genus Rhombomys; species Rhombomys opimus. The sequence goes on along the minus strand of REGO01000278.1, from coordinate 98,494 downwards.
GGTCTTTCAGCCTGTATGAACACTGCCTTGACTGTGGTGGACAAAGTAAAACTATTGCTATGAGTACAAACAGCATAGTGAAAAGCAAGAAGAGCTTGTAGCACACACAATCCCGGTAATAAACACAGAAGCTGCCAAAATTCACCACAGTTCCTTGCCAAGTGGAAACAGGTTTCCATGGGCCTTGTCACAGTAGAATCCCATCAAGGAAGCACACATACTCCATTCCCTGAAGATGCTACATGGACACAGCCAACCCAATTGCTACATTTATGTATATATGTTTTATATATACATATGTATAATTATATGTATATGTATATATATATATATATATATATATATATATAATTTTTTCTATATAGACAGTTTTTCTTTGAAGCCCAAATAGCCTTAAATTTGTGATCCTCCTGTTTCAGGCTCCCCATCCCTGGGGTCATGTGCATAAACCATTGTCCCTGTCTCTGTGCTGCCCTTGATTGATAAGCAGGATAATTACTTTTCATTTTTTCATCACTTCTTAATTATGATAACCTCAAAACATCAAACATAATATTTTCATTTTCTTATCTCTAAGAAAGGGAATATCACACTAAATAGATAGTCCTAATTTCCAACATTTGAAAGGTGTTTGTATTAGTCAATGTTCTATTGCTGTGAAGGGACACCATGATCGTGTCAAGTCTTACAGAAGAAAGCATTTAATGGGGGCCTGCTGGCAGTTTCAGAGGTTTGGTCTATTATCCTCACAGAAGGCAGCATGGTCGCATGTCGGCAGACATGGTGATGGAGAAATAGCGGAGAGTTCCCCATCAGGATCCACAGGCAGCAGGAAGGAGATGACACTGGGCTTTGCTCAGGCGTTTGAAACCGCCAAGCCTACACTCAGTTACATATTTTGTCCAACAGGGCCACACCTACTACAGCAAGGGCCCACCTCCTACCTCCTACTCTTTGTCAGGTAGCCAGACACTGTAAGTACTAACCACTCAAATATATGATCCTATGGATACCATTCCCCTTCAATCCACCACACACGCATGATTTTTCCCCCAATTTTATATTTATTTATTTTTTTAAATATTAGTTACATTTCATTAACTTTGTATCACAGCTGTATCCCCCTCCCTCATTCCTTCCCTCATCTTTTCCCTGCCCCTTTCCAAGTCCACTGATAGGGGAGGCGTCTGACCCTGTTTTATCAGGTATCTTGAGGTCCGGCTACAAACTCCTCCTCTGTGGCCTAGCAGGGCTGCTCCTCCCTCATGGGGAGGGGGAGGAGGTCAAAGAGCCAGCCATTGAGTTCATGTCAGAAATAGTCCCTGTTCCCCTTGCTAGGTAACCCACTTGGATACTGAACTACCATGGGCTACATCTGAGCAGGGCTTCTAGGTTTTATCCATACATGGTCCTTGGTTGGAGAAATGGTCTCATAAAAGACCCCTGTGCCTAGATATATTTGGTCTTTGTGTAGTTCCTGTCTTCTCCAGGTCATACTAACTCCCCTTCTTTCATATGATTCTCTGCACTCTGCTGAAGGTTCGGTTATGAGTCTCAGCATCTGCTTTGATGCACTGTTAGGTAGAGTCTTTCAGAGGACCTCTGTGATAGGCTTGTTTTCTCGCACTTCCAATGTCCATCCTATTTGTCTTTCTAAATGAGGATTCATCATCTTATCCAGGAACCTCCTTCTTGTTTAACTCCTTTAGGTGTACATATTTTAGTATGATTATCCTATATTATATATTTAATATCCACTTATTAGTTAGTATACATCATGTGTATCTTTCTGCTTCTAGGATACCTCACTCAGGATGATCTTTTCTAGTTCCCACCATTTGCCTGCAAATTTCATGATTTAATTTTTTTAATAGCTGAGTAGTATTCCATTGTGTATAAGTACCACAATTTCTGTATCCATTCCTCCTTGATAGATATCTCGGTTGTTTCCAGGTTCTGGCTATTATGAATAAAGCTGATACAAACATGGTTGAGCAAATGTCCTTGTTGTGTACTTGAGCATCTTTTGGATATATGCCTAGGAGTGGTATAGCTGGATCTTGAGGTAGTGCTAATCCTAATTGCCAGAGAATGCACCAGATTGATTTCCAAAGTGGTTTACAATTTTACATCCCCACCAGCAATGGAGGAGGGTTCCCCTTTCTCCAGCATGTGTTGTCACTTGAGTTTTTGATCTTAGCCATTCTGATGGCTAAGAAATCTCAGGATCGTTTTGATTTGCATCTCTCTGATGGCTATGGACATTGAGCATTTCTTTAAGTGTTTCTCTGCCAATCTATATTCCTCTACAGAGAATTCTCTGTTTAGCTCTGTACCCCATTTTTTTTAAATTGGATTGCTTGATTTATTGCTTTTCAGCTTCTTTAGTTCTTTATATATTCTGGATATCAGCCTTCTGTCAGATATAAGGTTGGTGAAGTTCGTTTCCCAGTCTGTAGGCTGTCGTTTTGTTCTGATGACAGTGTCTTTTGCCTAACAGAAGCTTTTCATTTTCATGAGGTTCCATTTATTGATTGTTGATCTTAGAGCCTGTGCTGTTAGGGTTCTGTTCAGGAAGTTGTCTCCTGTGCTAATGAGTTCAAGGCTTTTCCCCACCTTTTCTTCTAACTGATTTAGTGGGTTTATGTTCAGGTCTTTGATCCACTTGGACTTTAGTTTTGTTCAGGGTGATAAATATGGATCTATTTGCATTTTTCTGCATGTAGACATCCAGTTGAACCAGCACCATTTGTTGAAGATGCTCTCTTTTTGCCATTGAATGGTTTTGGCTTCTTTGTCAAAAATCAAGTCGTCATAGGTGTGTGGGTTTATTTCTTGGTCTTCTATTTGGTTCCATTGAGCCTCCTTTCTGTTTCTATGGCAGAACCATGCAATTATTATTATTATTGCTATGTAGTACAGCTTGAGATCAGACACAGGTTATTTACTCCTATAAGCTTTGTACCATCATTGCACTACCGTATTTTGCAGGCAGGGTATCATTGTACACCAAAGGGCTGGCAGCTGTGTTGGCGTTTACTTCTCCTTCGGGAGTATGCAGACTACCTTCAAGTACCAAAGCTATTATTATCAAGAGGCGAAAGTTCTACTTATGCAACAATTCAACTTCTCTATATTCAATGCATTGTGTGGTGTTGCTTGGCAATGAGGCCTTGTTGTCCACTTGTGGAGAGCAACCTACAGTCTTGGCAACAGCATGAGTCATTTAGGAGTTCCCAAAGCACCCCTTTTAACAATGGTTCGATTAGATGTAACACAATTCTGGTACTGGAAGTTTTATTTGGTGACAAGAAATATCCAGTTAGCACTCTGGTTCTCCCATCATCTGGTGGTTTTCTTTGGTTTTCATTCATATATGTATATACTTTAGGAAGCTTTTACTGTATTATTTTTCTATACTACTCATCAAATATCCCTTAATTTTACCTGTTTCTCCCCATATGTCCCCCCTGTTCCTCTGTTCCATTTGGTTCTCTTGTTCCTTTATTTCCATCTATCCATAATGACCCATCCGATTGTCCTTTTCTAATGATCACTATCTGGCTTCCTGACCCCCAGTCCTTTACTGTAACTAAAGTCTGTGTATCTATAGGATATAGCTTTGTTTTCCTTGACTTAACAACTAGTGTTTATATATAAGTGAATATGAAACATATTTGTCTTTCTGTGGTTGGGATACCTCACTCAGGATGATTTTTTTTTCTAGTTCCAGTCATTTATCTTTGTTTTTCATTATTTCTTCTTGTGTATTAGAAGAATAATATTACATTTTGTATAGGTACCTCATTTTCTGTCTTCCTTCTTCTATAAATGGACTTTTAGGCTATTTTAAATTTATGGTTATATGTGGACCATGGGGGCTCACGGAGAGTGAACCACCAACCAAAGGCATGCATTGACTAGGTTCTCTACACATTTGTAGCTGATGGCAAGCTTGGTATTTATGAGAATCCTCTAGCAATTAGAGTAGGAGCTCTTTTTGACATGGACCATGTTGCCTGCTTTTGTGTAATTTTCTCTTAGCTGGGCTGCTTTGTTTGGCCTCAGAAGAAGAGGATGCCTTTATTCCTAATGTAACTTGATGTGCCCAGGTGGGTTGATGTGCCAGGGAGGAGCTCAGCTTTTCAGAAGAGAAGGAGGGAAGGGGGAAGGAGGACTAGAGTGGGAGGGCAGGGCTAGGAGGAGAGGAGGGAGGGGTTGCAATAGGGATGTAATGTGAGAAAATAAAAATTAATTAAAATTATTTTTGAACTATTATGAATAAAGCAGAAATAAACATGGTTGAACAAAAGCCTCTGTAACAGGCTGAAAATCCTTTGGGTATTTGTCCAAGAGTGGTGTAGTAGAATCTCTCAGTAGATTAATTCCCATCTTTCTGAGGAATCACTAGACTGATTTCCATAGAGTCTGGACAAGTTTGTAATCTCAAAAGTAATGGATGAACGCTCCCTCTGTTTCCAATCTTCACCAGCATTAGCTGTTACTTCTATTATTGATCTTAACTATTCTGACAAGTGTAAGATGTAATCTCAAAGTAGTTTTGATTTGTATTTCCCTGATGGCTAAAGCTGATGAATATTTCATTAAGTATTTCTCAGTCATTTGAGCTTCCTCTTTTGAGAAATCTCTGTTTATATCTATACCCCATTTTTAATTGGATTATTTTATTTGTTGATATCTAGTTTCTTGAGTTCTTTAAATATATATGTATATATATATATATGAAATTAGCACTCTATCAGATATAGAATTGGCCAACTTCTTTTTCTAGTCACTAGGCTGCTGTTTTGTTCAGTTAATGGTATCTTCTGCCTTCCAGAAGCTTTTAAGTTTCATGAAGTCCTATTTATTTATTAGTAGTACAAAACATGCAGTATGAATTGTGTACTTTGAGAACATGAAATTGTCAAATATGAGCTATCTTTGGACTATAGATTTAATGAGTTATGAAAAAATGGACAGATTACATAATGTCCTAATGCTAATAGAACCAGTTTTCATGTTCTAGTTATTACTATGTTGTAGTTTACACAGTCATTGTATATAGTTTTCCACAGCAAAAATTTACAATCTTTTAAATTGATCCACTCTATCTTAAAGTTGGGATATAGCCATACAGAGAAGAATAGCCTGTCGCGAGTCAATCCATTAGAACAAACTCCTAGAATACAGAACACTGAAAGGAGTTAGAAAATAACTTACATTTCTTTTTTTCCCCTTAAAAAGACTCTACTTGTGACGAGTCTCCAACCCTCATCTAGTGGCCTGCAACAGCATGCCAGCAACAGTGGCCAGGTCTCCCCAGGTTTCTCTGAGCTCATCTTCCTCTGCATGCACCACACTCCAGTTCCCCATCTTGAGCCATTTTCTGTGACCCACCCAGAGGCCAACATGGATCAGGGATCAGCAGGTAAGAGCCTCCTTGGTCCCTCTACCGGCCTGCCAGAGCCTTACAGCAACAGTGGTCAAGTCTGCCCAGCGCTCTCTATGCTTCTCTGTGTGCCTCACACACCAATTCCTAGACCTCTGCCATTTCCTAGGACCTGTTCTGTCTGAGGAGCAAGATACAAGCACATATCAGGGCATATCAGGAAAATCAGAGGACTGAGGCCATCTGTGTCCATGAACTCCACCTACAATCCCAGAGCTATTACCATCAGAGATTGCCAAGCCTGGTAATAACAGAAACACCCAAAATGGCTGTTGGTCAGCACAAGAACAGCAGCTACACACCCACAGCCATATAACAGCACCAAAAACCAGCTATCCTATCCCCGAAAGTCCTGAGGATAATATCACACTGGAAGCACAGGAAAATGGTCTTAAATTTGAGGTTATGAAAATTATAGAGGACTTAAAAAGGAAAATAAATTCCTTAAAGAATTGCAGGAAAGTACAACGAAACAGGTGAAAGAAATGAGTAAATCTCTTAAAGAAGTACAAGAAAATCCCCAAACGAGAGAAGGAAATGAATCAAACTATGCAGAACTTAAAAATAGAAATAGAAGTAATAAAGAAAACACAATCCAAGGGAATCTTGGGGATCAAAAACTTTGGAAAAAGAACAGGAACTACAGACACAAGCATCATTAACAGAATACAGGAGATGGAAGAGAGAATCTCAGGTGTAGAGGATATGATTGAAGACACTGATATATCAGTCAGAGAAAATATTTAACCTAAAAGTTTCTGACACAAACTATCCAAGAAATCTGGGACAATACGAAAAGATCAAAAAATAAAAATAATAAGAACAGAAGAAGAATTTAAACTCCAAGGCCCAGAAAATATTTTCAATGAAAGCATAGAAGAAAACTTCTCCAATCTTAAGAAAGGCATGCCTATAAACATAAAAGAAGCAAAAGAACACCAAACAATTTGAACAGAAAAGAAAATCCTGCTGTCACATAATAAACAAATTGCTAAATGTCCAGAACAAGGAAAGAATATGTAGAGCTAGACCCAAAAAAGAGCAAGTCATATATAAAGGCAAACCTATCAGAATTACACATGACCTCTCAACAGAGAATTTGAAAGCCAGAAAGGCCTGGACAGATGTCATGCAGACACTAAGAAAGAACAGATGTCAACCCACTACCACACACAGTAAAACTTTAAATCACCATAGATGGAAAAAAAAAAACCAAGATATTACATTAAAAACAAACAAACAAACAAACAAACAAACAAACAAGTTTAAACAGTCCCTAGACACAACCCAGCTCTACAGAACATACTATAAGGAAAACTGTAAACCAAGGAGGCTAACTACACCCAAGAAAATATGGGAAACAAATAAGCCCACAGCCACAAAAAAAAAAAAATAAAGGGAACACACACATACATACACACACACACACACACACACACTATCACTACCAACATCAAAATAACAGAAAGTAACAAGCAATGGTCATTACTATCACTCAATATCAATGGTTTCAACTCCTCCAATAAAAAGACATAGGCTAACAGAATGGTTGCATAAACAGGACCCATCATTCTGTTGCGTACAAGAAACACACCTGAGCAATAATGATAGACATTACCTCAGGATAAAGGACTGGAAAAGGTTTTTCCAAGTAATGGGAAACAAGAAACAAGCTGGAGTAGCAATTCTAATATCTAGTAAAATAGACTTTCAACCAAAATTCATCAAAAGAGATGGGGAAGGGTCCTTCATATTCATCAAAGAAAAAAAAATAGGCCATATTGACATCTCAGTTCTGAACATATATGCCCCAAATACAAGGGCAACCACATTTGTAAAAAACAACACCAACACCAACAAAAACAAATATTACTATAGCTTAAATCACACTTTGAACCCCACACATTAATAGTAGGAGAACTACAGCACATCTCTCTCATAAAGGGCAGAGCATTGAGAAGAAACTAAACAGAGAAATAACATTATGAGTCAATTGGACCTAAGAGATACCTGCAGAATAGTCCATCCAAAAACAAAAGGACATACCTTTCAGCACCTCATGGAACATTCTCCAAAACTGACCATATACTCAGACACAAAGCAAGTGTCAACAAATATAAGGGAATTGAAACAACATCTGATATTCTATCTGACAACCATGGAATAAAGCTAGACTACAACAACAACAGGAAAAATGTAACAAACACATGAAAACTGAACAGATCTCTACTTAATGGCCATTGGGTCAGGGAGGAATAAAGAAATTAAAGATATTGTAGATTTCAATGAAAGTAAAGGCATAACATATCCAAGCTTATGGGACACAATGAAAGCAGTACTATAACTTCATAGCGCCAAATGCCTTCATAAATAAAGTGGACACAGATCATACTAGCAACCTAACAGCTCACCTGAAAGGTCTAGAAAAAAAGAAGCAAACATACCCAAGAGGAGTCAACACCAGCAATTAATCAAACTCAGGGCTGAAATCAATAACCTAAACACAAAGAGAACAATACAGAGAATCAATCAAACCCAGGGCTGTTTTTTTTACTAAATCAACAAGATAGACAAACCCTTAGTCAAACTAACTAAAAGCCAGAGGGAAAATATCCAAATTAATAAAATTAGAAAGGAAAGGACGATAAAATGACAGACATCAAGGAAATCCAAAGAATCATTATATAGTACTTTAAAAATTTGTATGCCACAAAATTGAAATTCTAAATGAAATGGATGATTTTCTTGATAGATACCATGTACCAAAGTTAAATCAATATAAGGTTAACAATTTAAATAAACCTATAACCCCATAAGGAAGTAAAAGCAGCCATCAAAAGCCTCCCAATGAGAAACAGTCCTGGGCCAGATGGTTTTAGAATACCAATACTCCTCAAACTATTCCACAAAATAGAAACAGAAGGAACATTGCCAAGCTCATTCTATGAGGCCACAGTCACCCTGATACATAAACCACACAAAGACCCAACAAAGAAAGAGAATTTCAGGCCAAATTTCCTTGTGAACATTAATGCAAAAATGCCCAATAAATTAGTTGCAAACAAAATTCAGGAACATATCCAAAATATCATCCACCATGATCAAGTAGGCTTCATTCCAAGGATGCAGGCATGGTTCAACATATGATAATCTATCAATGTAATCCACCATATAAACAACTGAAATAAATAAAAAAATACCACTTGATCATCTCATTCGATGCTTAAAACACCTTTGACAAAATCCAACATCTGTCATGTTTCAAGTCTTGGAAAGATCATGGATTCAAGGCACATACCCAAACACAATAAAAGCAATATACAGCATGTCAATAGCCAACATCAAGTTAAATGGAGAGAAACTTAAAGCATTCCTGCTAATATCAGGGACATGACATCTCTTACCATATCTCTTTAATATAGTACTTGAAGTTCTAGCTAGAGAAATAAGACAACCAAAGGAGATTAAGGGGATACACATTGGAAGAAAAGAAGTCAAAAGTATTTATATTTGCAAATGATATAAGTAAAAGTTTTTGTATTTGCAAATGATATTATAGCATACATAAGTGACCCACAAGATTTTACCAGAGAAATACTATGGCTGATAAATACCTTCAGCAAAGTGTTTGGATACAAAATTATCAACAACTACTACGAAACAGAATCCCTTCTTTACACAAGCAAGAAAAGGGCTCAGAAAGAAATTAGGAAAGCAACACCCTTCACAATAGCAACAAGTAATATAAAATATATTAGTGTAACTCTAAGCAAGCGAAAGACCAATATGACAAGAACTTCAAGCCTTTGAAGAAAGAAATTGAAGAAGGTTTTAGAAGACAGAAAGGTCTCCTATACAAATGGATCGATAGGATTAACATATTAGAAGTGGACATCCTGCCCGAAGTCATCTGTACATTTAATGCAATGCCCAAAAAGTTCAACTCAACTCCTTACAGGCCTGGAAAGAGCAACCATTAACTTCACATAGAAAAATAAAAGACCCAGAATAGCCAAAACAATTCTGTACAATAAGCATGCCTGATCTCAAGCTATATTACAGAGCAATAGTAATAAAAACTGCATAATATTAGCATAGAAGCAGACAGGTCTCTTTGCACATTGTCAGGTTGGGTAAATAAGTCCACAATGTTTTTCTAATCAAAACATTTGAAGTTGTTCTCTTAGCAAAGTATGTGTATTTGTGGATTTTTCTAAAGAATACTCGGCTATAAGTCCCAGCATGTGTCTCGATCCTCTGCTGAATGGAGCTTCTCAGAGGACAGTCAAATTAGGTTCCTATCTGTTAAGCATAGCAGAGCATACTTAATAGTGTCAAGGGCTGACTCTCTTCTGTGGTGTGGGTCTCAGGTTTTGCCAGTCATTGGTTGGACTTGCCCTTAATCTTAGTTCTCTCTTCATTCCTGCACTTCTTGTTGGCAGGGTAATATTTGGATCAAAGTGTTTATCAGTGGAATGCTGTTCCCCACCTTCCACTAGTCTTGCCTGGCTAGGAGGTGGTGTTCTTATATCATTCAGGGACAGAGCAGATGGCAGTTCTTTCTTCATCCTAGCTTGATGCCTGGCTAGGTAGCCAAGCTGTTTTATGCCTGGAACTCATGAATTTCATATCAAATCAAATCAATCAAATCTAGGAATCTCAGCAGAGGAAAAGGAAGACAGACAGACAGCTGTGGGCCTCCCTGCTACCCATAGAACTATCCTCCAACAAATGGCATAGGAATTGCTTGCTGTCACACCATGCCTCAAAATGGAGGATTCATTCAGCAGCCTACCAGTGTCATGGCTAGCCAGCTGCTGGAGTAGGTGGTCAGATGGGAGAGAAAGAGAAGTGGAGAGAGATGAAACTGGAAACTTGAGGGTGGAGAGGAATTGTTTGTTTTAAGTGGCCAGCCCCTTCACCTGGGGCCATGGAAAGGTCTCAGCCCAAACTGCCACTGATGGACATGTCTGAGTCCTTAGTTGTGCAGCAGCAGGGGTCAGTGTTGATGTCCTTGGCTCATATTACCACTACAGAACAAGGGAATGTTTCTGTTCAGGACAGCCGCAGGGAACTACGCGGGTTCCAAGGTTGCCCATCACTGGATCTAGTGCTGTGGAGAACTGACTCTGTTATGCCAGGTTCACGGGATCCTCAGAGACCACCAGGAGATGACTCGATGCAATTTCACGAGAGGTTTATTACGAGAGCGATCGAACTCGGGACCCAAGTCTCACTGGCGCAGCAGTAGAGAAGTGGGACCTCAAGCTTTGAGTGAACAGGATTTTTAAAGGGAAAGTCTGAGAGCAGGGGGTTTCCATGGCAGCAAGCAGGGGGGCACAAGCCTTGGCGTTACAAAATTGGGTGAAGTTTAGCAGGGCGGGGTGACCTTTTCTGAGGCACATAATCACAATGGCTAAGGCATATAATCACAATGGCTATTTTTCTAAACCATATCTGAAACATTTGGGAGAATTTTCCCACCCGATTCTCAACTGATTCCCATTGATTATTGCCAGGGAGTTTGTCTCTATCTTCTATAAAGCATTTATTCTGTTATATTTCCTGGAGGCTGTTGCTAGGAGAGTTAACTTTGTTTTCTGCCAGGTGTACATTCTGTGTTATTTCCTGGTATCTGAATTCAGTTCCCAGTCAAGATCTTTATTTCAAAATGGAGTTATATTCAGGCTACCTTAAGCTCTTCAACTCCAACTGTCACCAGTAGCAGTACCTGGGACAGTGGGCCCTACTCCTTTTCCAGGGAGCAGAGCATGGCTTGCCTTGGTGGGAGGGGGTGTGAGTAATGCCTTAGTCACCTTGCCCTTCCCTACTTGTGGCAGTCAGTGACTGTGTCATGAGACCTGGAGAGCTGTCCTTGTCCCTTGTCAGCTGCAGCGATCAGGAGTGCAGGTCCTGCATCTCACGTGGTAGTAGAGCTGGTCCTGGGGGCAAGGGGAATGGGTGAGCCACGCATAGCGGGTAAGCAAGGAAGAGCTGGCCCTAACATCCCTGTACCATGAGTGTCCGGGGAAGAAGAGGGAGATGCCTACTGCCCATTTGCCCCCTAGCCACCTGAGGCAGTAGGGAGTGCTGACCCCTGGGTCATGAGGGTGGGTGAGCTGGCCCTGCCCCTCGCCATATGCAACTCTAAGAGAGTGGGCCAGGCACTCTACCTGGGCAACACGGTACTGTTGGTCCTGGTCAAGGCAGTGGTCGTGAACCAGCACTGAGGACAGAGGAAGAGTTGACCCCGCCACCTTTTGCTGTGTAGTGGCCTGGGCAGAGGGGGTGGAGTGGTAGAAGGCAGGAGATGTCCTTTGCCTTGCCAGCTGAGGCTGGTGGGAGTGTTGTGATAGGGGTGAGTTGGCCCTGCCCCTTGCTGAGTGCAGCGCTCTTGAGAGCGGGGCCCTTCACCTTGCCTTGAAAGCATGTTAGGGCTGGTCCTGATGATGAAGGCATGGGTGAGCCAGTCCTTAGGGTGTGAGAGGATGACAGCTGTCCCGGCCCCCTCCCAGGCTGCAGCACTTCAGTGAGTGGTCCTTGTATCTTGCTGGGCTGGAGAGTGGAGCTGCTGGCTCTGGAGGTGTGGGAGCAGGTGAGCAGGACTGAGGGCAGGAGAGGAGACCTGACTCTATAACCTAACTGTGATGACATTTGGTGGCCTAGCCAGGACAGTGCTGGAGAGATGGCCCTGGTGGTGTGGATTAGGGTGTGTGGGGTAGGAGGCAGTTGCAAGGACAGAGACAAAGAGGACTGGGGTGCATGATGTAAAACTCATAAAGAATTAATGAATGCCATGTATGATTAGTATATATCATTTTTCATGTTTATATATGCAATTAATAAACATGATGATCATGAGGAGGATGGATGGAGCCATATGCCAGGAGATAGATTAGTATCTATTAATATTTGATTTTTAATCCTTTATCATATTATGTTTATATATTAATTAACAATTACTATCTCTTAAATACATCTTATAAAAAAGGATTTGAGCACTCTGGGACATGAAGGATTGTATCTGAACCTCCTGTTTGATCCTCAACAGCACCCTTATGTTAAACTTAACTAACAGGCCATAAAAAATCATTTACAGGTAAGAGTTCACAAGGGCAGAACTTACAGTTTGCCTCTCTGCTCTTCCTACTTTTACAGTCATGGAGTGTATAGGGAACTAACTTCCTATTTTGTTTACTCAGGTACAGACACTGTATTGAAAGCAGTTGGATTTGATCACCCTTTTTTACTGAAGTATACTTTCTTATTTTGTATCATTAGATGATTTAATTACTGACTGTTAGCATCTATTTGTTTACTGTAAAAGCAACTGTTTTTATTAGAAAAAGTAATGCAGTTAATGTGCCTGGTTTGTGGTAGCATTTGATAAAAGGACTTTATCCTCTGGGACCTGGGCATCTTTACCTCTAAGTATTCTAACACTACACATTTCCTTTTGATTTTTCTCTAGCAAAAGGATGCGATGTTATTGTACTTTTTTTAAGCCTTGCTTCAGGCACATTCATCGTTTTATGAACTGTTCTACTAGAAACCTGCCTGCCACCAGAGGCTTTGTGAATGTGGCCGTTTCTTTTTGCTTCCCACCACACTCTGTCAGCACAGGCGTTTCTGTGGATAGTATTAGTCAAAAGGAGACCCTGCAGAACTCTTGTCTACACTGAAGAACTGAAGAAGCTTTTTTTTTTTTTCCTTTTCTGGAAGCTCTCCATGTCATTCATCTCACTGACATGTGCATTGCTTTTATGTGTGTGGAATGTGTGTATATTATGGTGCTGATTTTGTGTCGCCGGGATTTGAGATCTATAGGCCAGCTTCCATCACTTTTTGAGTACATGAAAAATTTTAAAATTCTTACAGTCTTATAAGGGTAAAATCAATAATAACTAATATTTTTTTAATTTTATTTTTCTTACTAGTTACATTTTGTTAACTCTGTATCCATGCTGTAGCCCCCTCCCTCATTCCCTCCCCAATCCCACCCTCCCTCCCTCCCTCATCTCCTCCCTACCCCTTTCCAAGTCCACTGATAGGGGAGGATCTCTTCCCTTTCACATGACTCTGTTTTGTTAGGTATCTTCAGGACTAGCTGCAAAGTCCTCCTCTGTGGCCTAACAGTACTGCTCCTCCCTTGGGAGGTGGGGAGGTCAAAGAGCCTGCCATTGAGTTCCTGTCAGAAATAGTCCTTGTTCCTCTTACTATAGGAAACCAATTGGTTACTGAGCTATCACGGCTCACAACTGAGCAGAGGTTCTAGGTTATATCCACTCAACTAATAATTTTTAAAGCAATATTTTTAGCTGGATGATAATTACTTCATTTAACCCTTCCAATCTTTCCTCCAGATGTGTCCAGTTATCCTTTCTTAAATTCCTCCTTCCTCACCACCTACTTCCACATAAATGGCTTTTTCTTAAGCCAGATGTAAAACACCTGGCCTATACACTGAATAAAACTGAATTATTTCACTCCCTAATGCATTTAAAACAGCAGTATTTTATATTTTAAAATGTCTATGCTTTCCTATTCATGGTTACTTCTTCTTGGTCTCATATTCACTTCTGCTGCTTCCCAGTGAGTCTGCTCATTGGATTTGTGAATATCCATGTGGAGGGATTAATTTAACTCTTGAAGAATGGAGAATATTATTTAATTAAAGTTGTTAAATTACTTAATGTTCAGTGAGACTTATAAAGACATCCACTTCCCAGAAAGCAAGGATATAAAAACCTATCAGTTCCTCTAAACCGAATGTGCATTTTTAGAAAAGATAAGCTTTCAAATTTACTTACCTTTACCTTCAGAACTAAAATAAACTTACTGACTCACAGGAATTGTACAGCAAATTGCCACTATGATAGTGTTATTCTCATTGTCTTAATGGATGGTGATTAGGAATCCTTAAATGCCATTCACAAAGAGACTTGAGAAGGCAGTTTTGGAGCCAGTCATACTGATATATTAATTTGTAATCCCAGCACCTGAGAGGCTGACGCAGAAAGATTGTAAGTTGGAGGCAACACGGGTTATAAGTGAATTCTAAACCAGCTGGAGCTACACAAAACCCTGTGTCAAATTGCAGCAAATAAGCAAATAACAACAAACAAACAAACAAACAAAAATCAACACCAACAAAACCCAAGCAAATTGAAACTCGCTTTGTATGAAATGTTGCTTTGAAATAGTCAAGAAAGTGTGGTTAAGAAAAAGATATAAAAAAAGATGTTCTCCACTATTGAGAGATAGCCTTGTACTGGCCCAGACTGTTCAAATACTTTTGAGTGAAAGTATTTGAACATATAAAAAGTTTCATTTTTATTCTTAATAGTGTTCTTAATATTAATTATGTTTTCAAAATTATGTTTTTAATTTTCTACCTACTGATCTTATTCAACAATAAAAATGTATTGCATCAGAGACGTTAGACTTACCAAAGCACAGTCACTTTTAAATACATGCATCTTAGTTGCTGACATCTAACTTGAAAGGCATCTTACAGGCCAGAAATAGAGTCCAACCTTTTTGGCACAATCTGGGATGCAAATTGTGGAATTTTGTAATTACATAAAATTTTAGAGGTTATGCTACTTCCTATGAAAGTGCATACATACATTTTCATTCATAAAACAAAATGTGTTTATCATGTCTTCTTTTCTTCTTGTCCTTCATTTCTGTCATATATATGTGTATATATATGTTTAGTATGTACATATATATATATATATATATATATATATATATATATATATCCATATTACCAGTTAGATAGCCTCTGCTTTTTGAGCTATTTCATTAATTACCTGGATATAAATCTACATTTTTTTGTGTAGTAATTTATCCAAGTTTCTGTAATTGTTAAGACAAAAATGCACAAAATAGTTTGAATAAAGAGATCTTATTTGTATATTTTTTGTTCTCTGTGCCAGTGATGTAGTTTTCCTTCAAGAAAAGTTTCTGCTTTGAGCATTATGTTTGACCTCATTTCTTCCCTGTGAACTTTACATTTCTTTGTAGCTTCCTACTTCCTTCTCTCCCATGGAAAGCCCCAACATTTTTCAGCACTTTATTATCCTGGTTCTTTACTGTTCCACTGATTGTGAATGTTTTATTGTTTGACTAGTTAGAAAGATTTTGGGGCTATGTTGTGAGAATAATTCTAATTATAGTGTCGATTTGTTTGTTTCAGGTCCATTGCTATTCTAAGATTTCAATCATTTGTGGTCTACATAGAAAATGTGTATGAAACCCATCACAATATGTACAATATACTTCTTAGAGAAATAACCTCATCACACAAAAATGGGAAAGCTGATAATATCCATCACAGCCCTATCTGTATACACGTATCAACACATATCTCTTCATCTTGATATTTTGTCAAGTCTGTCTTTATCTGATAATATCAATACCCAAGTCTTTATCACTCATGATCAGATGAAGTTTAAAATGTTATATTTATTTAATAGAGATATGAAACATCTGGCAACCTTGCATTTCCCTCAACATGTTTACCACTGTAAAATTGGTTCATAGTGGAACTATATTTGTTATCTCCCTCCAGTACACATAGTTACGTCTGTTTATATAATAAACAACAGCAGTATGGGGTTCAATCTTTTTTTCTTTTTATTTGTCAATTTCTTTTACAAACAAGAAACCAAAGTCTTAGGCTTACCTTTTATCCATGTCTGCTCTTAAATATATCACATCTGAATCACTTTGAAATTTGCTTCACATTGTAAATGCCATAAACATTATAAATATATGTTCATCTTCCATCATGTCTTCGTCTTAAAGACAAGTGTTTTGAAATCTCCTACACACAAAAATGGAAATTTAATAGAAGAAATGGAACAGGATTTATAAAACACAATTTAGAGAATGTGTGGTTGTATTCTTGGTGTCACATAGAGAAAAATGAAAAGACAGAAAATATGTTTAATGAAATAATAGTTGGAAATTTCCAAATGTCAGGGTCTAGGAAGCTTGAGTAACTCCATTAGGTTTAACCCAAAATATTGTACTTTGGGCCAGGTTAGAGTAAAGTTAGGAAAAATCTAAGATTATACTCTAAAATTAGCAAAAGAAAATGTCAAAGCACAAAGAAAGGAATCTGCAATACCCTAACAATACATGCCTCAGCAAACCCCTATAGAGTAGATAAACAGAATGTCACTGTCAAATACACTAAGAAATAAAACTTTCACCAAGAATTCTTTTTTATTAATTAATTAAGTTATTCACTTTACAGCCTGATTGAAGCCTTTTCCCTCCCTCCTCTCCTCCTAGTCTCAGCCTCATGGTCCCTCCTCCAACTCCTCCTTCTTTTTTTTCTCAGAGACTGGTAGGCTCCCCATGTGTACCAATCCACCATGGCACATCAAATCACAGCAAGACTAAGCATATTCTTCTTATAAAAGGCAGCCTAGCTATGGGAAAGGGATCCGAAGACAGACAACAGAGTAAGAGACAGACAACCTTAGTTCCAACTGTTAAGGGACCCAAAGGAAGAACAAGCTACACATCTGCTACATCCATGTAGGGGGGCCTAGGTGCAGCTCATGCATGCTCTTTGGCTGGTGGTTCAGTCCCTGTGAGCCCCCATGAAGCCAGGTTAGTTGACCTTGTAGGTCTTCTTGTGGTATCCTTGACACCTCAATCTCCCTTCACCCTTCATCTCAGTCTTCTACAAGACTCCTCAGGCTCTGCCTAGTGTTGCTGTAGGTCTTTATATTTGTTTCCATCAGATGCTGGATGAAGCCTCTCAGAAGACAGTTATGCTGGGCTCCTGTCTGCAAGCACAGCAGAGTATCATTAATAGTGTCAGGGGTTGGCTCTCGCCCATGGGGTGGGTCTCCATTTGGGCCGGTCATTAGCTGGCCATTCCTTCAATCTCTGCTCTATCTCTATCCCTACACTTCTTAGATGGAGACAAACTTGGGGATGAAGGTTTTGTGAGTGGGCTCCACCAAAAACTCTTAGACCTTCAAATTTATCAAGTAACAGAAAAGATTCCCAAACAGTCATAATAACACTAAACAAGTGTGATGAGACACTAAACAAGTGTGATGAAGTTATAAGCCTCATAAAAACCTATGCTCAAAGTATATTATAAGGCTGTAGAAACAAAAACAGCATATTACTGGCACGAAATGTGGTATTCAGATGATTAGATGAATAAACAATTACACAATGATGGTAATTAGGTAGCTATATGCAGTGAAAATGAAATAGGCCTCTTTCTTTCCATACATATAAAATTCAAATAGAAGTAGATTAGACATGTAAATGCACGAATGAATGTGATGAAACTCTTAGAAGAAAAGAGATTAAACACTGAACCTGGATTCTGTGGCAACGATTGTTGGAAAAACTTTGAAACAATGGTGATATAGAAATAAAAAAAATGGTAACTGGGATCATCATATCTAATTAGCAATATTCTCCACATCTAAGGACAAGCAAGACCTAAGAGATAATCTAGAGGGAAGAATAATATGGCAGCAGTGTCTTGAATATGAAAGTATAAAGTAAGACAACAATAGTTATAAAATTAACATTAAATATGTGCTGAGTTGGTGTAGTGGTGCGTACTGTATTACTGGCAGTTTGAGAGACAGAGTTATGAAGGTCACACATGACTACCAGCCTCAAAAACAGACTGGATTTGAAGCAACCCCAGCTTTCACAGTAAGTATTTGTCTCAAAGCAAAACAAAATGAACAAAACTGATACACGAGTTTTCTGAGTGTATATTTACCAAAAGATGTCTGGAAATGTTATAAATAAATACTCTAATTACTAAAGAAAGGCAAAGGTCAAAACTATAATGCAATATTATCCCAGTTAAATTAGCTAATGACAAAAAAGTGCTTCAAAAGATTTAGGCAGAGGCTATCACTCATACGCTGTTGTTGGTACTGTAAATGAATATGGCTATTACACACAACAGTCTTTAAAATTATACATGTGTATGTCCTAGTACTATACACACACACACACACAGGCATGCACATGTGAGTAGTGGAATGTGCTCGTTGCAACAATATTCACCACAGTCAAGATACCATGTTAACTGGTAAATGTCAATCAATGAATGGAAGTATGCCAAATAATAGATTATAATAAATTATAAAAACCTAAATAAAACAAACTCTATATTTTGTGACACCCTGGATGGTACTGAAAATAATTAAGCAAAATGAGCCAGATATAGAAAGACCAGTGTTGCTTATTCTCACTTTTGTGTGGAAACCCGGCTTAGATGTAGCCCATAGACTCAGTATCCAAGTGGGTTCCCTAGTAAGGGGAGCAGTGGCTTTCTCTGGCGTGAACTCAGTGGCTGGCTCTCTGGTCACCCCTCCCTCGAGGGGGAGTGCAGTCTTGCCAGGCCACAGAGAAGACAATGCAGCCAGTCCTGATGAGACCTGATAGGCTAGGGTCATATAGAAGGGGAGAAGGACCTTCCCTATCAGTGGAAAAGGGGAGGGGCATGGGGAGAGAAGAGGGAGGAAGGGTGGGATTGGAAGGAGATGAGGGAGAGGCAACAACCAGGAAACAAATTGGATAAATTGTAATAAATGATAATAATTAGAAAAGAATTTTAAAAAAAGATCCTGATTCACAGAAGCATGGAAAACATGGAGGGTTTGTGTGGTCAGAAAGCGGAGCAGAATATTAGAGCCTTCTTGTTTTCTAGAAGAATACAGAAAGAATAAATTCTACATTCTATGCAAAAATAATTTGTATACTTGATAATTTCTCATGCATTTCAAACTATCTAAGAAAATTTTGTTATTTTCAACATATAAATAATGATAAGTTTTAGAGCTAATTTATGAGCTTTCTATCTATTTTAATCACACATTGTATACCTATCCTGCAATATCACTTTTACCTATAAAATGTATAACAATGGATACCAAAAACTTAATTCTGAAACATTCTGCATTTTACTGTGTTAATCATTTAGATCAGTGATATCCCTACTGTACTGAAGCTTCTGGTCATTGAAAAACTATCTAGACCTGAGTTATATCTCTAATCTTTTCTAATTTCCTGAACGCCAGCCATAGAACTCTCTGAATCTCATATAAACACTGTGTCCTTGTGCACAGAACAATATGCTTCTTTTGTGAAGCAGTAAAGTACTGGAATTTAAAAATTATCCACTGTATTGTAGGAAAACGTTTAACTAAAATATGCTTTTTTAAAAGCAGCCTTAATGTTAGTATAAACTATTGTATAAAACTGGAATTCTCTACGTACTGATACAGAGGTTAAGAAAGAAAAGCTTACACTGTTAGTTCCCATGCAAAGCAAAGCTCAGTTAGTGTTGTGTTCTACACCCAGGTATGTGTGTGTCTTTTCCAACATTAGAAAGGATGATCTTTTTAATTTATGTTAAACCACTTACTGTGCAACAAATACAGAAATTATTCTCTTACCTGAAAAGATTAATGTTTTTTGTTCTTTGAGTAACTGTCACAATTCTACAAATTCTATGAAATTTACCAGCCTTAAGTGACTAACAACCTGTAGCTAATTTATATTATTATCTATCATAGCTAAGATATCACAAATAGTTTGTTCTAAACAATGACACTAATAAAAAGAAAGTAAATGAATGCTTACTAGCATAGACTAAAGTAATATTTCAAAAATTAATTTTTATTTAGTATCATAGCATATTTTATCATTTTTCTTTGAAATACAACCTCAAAAATTGGTTACTATTTCTCTGGTTGCTTTGGGCAAAAGAGCACAAAGAGTTGACCTTCTTTTTAAATCTATTTCTTATTCTAGAAGGAAAGGCTTAAAAAATGTCTCAATGTTTGCTGTGTTATATTTTCTTAAAGATTTTCAAGTAAGTCTTTTCAGTATCTTTCACATATTCTCTATCTTCCTTACAATCGGCAGCTGCTTTCCTTCATTCTCTTTCTTACAAAAGCAGCAAGGAGAAGAAAACATCTTGCTTCTTTTTATGTGTAGATTTTCAGACTTGTTCTTCAGTTTTCAGGTAGAAGCTCTAAAGTTCAGTTGAGGTCTTCAGAACCTTCCTCACGCTGTTACAAAAAACCAGTGTGAGGAACACAAAAGCTAGAACATGACAGGATTTCCAGACAAGGAAAATCACAGGAGTAAAGGCAGAAACTGTGGCCACATGAATGCATTCATAACTGGCCTGCATTATATACTGCTGAAACAAAGATGAGTATAAAATTATATGCTAGGACCCTGCTGTGAAGAGCCTGCCAAGTTAGAGTTACTGACTACAAAATTGTTTCTCAGAAAAAAGATCTGAAAATACACATATTGTATAAAAATGAATAGGCACTGTACCTTGAAGAATGTATAGTATCCATTAAGAAAATGACTTGACCAATCCAGCCTTTTCTGAGCTATGTTCATACACACATAAACACATGTAAGGATTTCAATATCCTTGAGTTTAAACATAGTATATATCAGAATGCTTGATTTACTGAGCTTCATGAGAAATTGGTCCCAATGCACTGACGGCTGTACACTTTTTTGTTGCGGTTTGCTTAATTTTTGTTAAATATATTTTCCATGTGTGTTTGACAATAAACATTAACTCTTTGATGGTTTCAGATTCTAGGAAAGTATGCTCTTAAAAATATAAGGACAATTATTCTTGAACCATTTTTATATTTGTATCTTAGCATGATTTTCAGTAAGTATATGGAAGTTTTGCTTTCTAATCAAATTGAAAGGCTTTTCTCACTGAGTATACTTTTAAAAACTGCCTTCTTTTATGTGATGTCATATTTGCACTACAAAAATATCTGATAATCAACTCGTTGTTATTCTATTTTCTTTATTTTACTCTCTAGACAGTAGTTCTCATAATAAACATCAGGGTAAACTTAGACTTATAATCTTCCTCCTGTCTCAGCTTTTTAAGGCAAAGGATATAGCACTATAACTTTTGAGCTAATAAACTACTATGGAGAAAATGAAAACAGCTCAGTCACTTGATCTTGTTGCTTAGGGCCTCTAGAGCACAATATGTAGGGGATTTGTTTTGTGAGTTATGGTTTTACTATGTACTTCATTTGGTCTTGACATTGCTATGTTTGTAATCAAAACGAGCCTTGAACTTGCTTCTCTGGTCTCATGTTCCCTTAAGCTGGTATACAGGTCTGTTGTGCCACCCTGGTTTACTTAAAATACATGTATAAAACACAATATATACAAATAAAGGTCCACAGGATCATTCCAAATATACATAATAGCACAATAGCATGTGTGCATTTCTATCCAAAGTTATAAGTTATCCAAAGCTAACAAACAGTACACTGAAAAATTTATGAGTCAATTTAAATACAAATAACTTGGAAATTTTCTTATTTTTAACATCGTGTGTGTGTGTGTGTGTGTGTGTGTGTGTGTGTGTGTTTGTAACTTTGGGCGGGCAGTTTTCTTCTATCATTCAAGTTTCAGGGATCAAACTGTTGCCTTGGGGGTTGTCAGGAAGCACCTTACCCAGTCAGCCATCTTATCAGATTGGCTCTGTAGTTTAATAAAAACATTGACAAATAGATACATAACAAATTTAATGCATAATAGCCTAATTTCATGTGATAATTTGACAACCAGATAAAATACTACTTCTGGGTTTCTAGGAGGCTGTTTCTAGGTAGGATTCACATTTCAATTGGAGTTTCAGTAGACCTGGTGCCCGTGGTAACTTGGGTGTGGCTCCTCTAACATTTCAGTACCTAAGTAGATGTTAGTCTAAGGAAGGATATACTCTATTTCTCTTCCCTACTGTTTTATGTGAGATATTTAATCTCATATTGTCCAGCCATTGGCCTTAATTTTTACGTATTTCCCCTGCTTCTCAAGTCTGAAATTGAAGAACATCATGAACTTCACTAGTAACCAGTTTGCAGATCATCCAGTGTGATCACTGTGCATCCACAAGGCCTGGGCTGACAACAAATCCTGTTTATATAGAGAGATAAACGTACAGATAAACCTGGTAGTGGTTCTGGTTTTAGGTGTGGAGCTGACTCCTAATTTGTTCACATGGTTGTTCTTATGATAAGTTTTATAACCATTAGGAGGGGCAATATAGAAAACTTTTACCTTAAATTAGCATGTATGGATATAACCTAGAACCTTTGCTAAGATGTAGCCTGTGATAGCTCAGTAACCAATTGGTTTCCCAAAGTGAGGGGAACAAGGACTATTTCTAACAGGAACTCAATGAAGATACCTGATAAAACAGGATCAGATGAATGGGGGGAGGTCCCCCCCTATCAGTGGACTTGGAAAGGGGCACAGTGGTGATGAGGGAGGGAGGGAGGGACTGGGAGGGAATGAGGGTTCGGGGCACGGCTGGGATACAGAATTAACAAAATGTAACTGATAAAAATAAAAAAAATAAAAAAAAATAAAAATAAAAAAAAGAAAAACTAAGAGAAATCTAAATGTAATTTTCCATATGCATTGTATTAACAAGCAAGCCTGCATAAACTCTCCTATTATCAGTAAGTAGCCTCACCTTAGAGAGAAGTGGGGTACAATCAGAGTCCATTGCTTTACGTTAACGCTTGCTCTTGTTGGTATACACGCTGTTTAGGTAGAGAATTTACCATGGCAATTATTGTGAGAAAAAATGTCTTAAAGAATTTGTACTTATTACTGCATATTTATACTTATTTATTTATTTATGGACATAATTTGGAGGTGAGCCTGGATAAGATCAGAGAAGTACAAAAAGGTACTCCTATGATTATTAATTCTTCTGTCACACTGAGAGCTTGTAATTTTATTACATGAGCTAATATGTGTCTATGAAATATGTCACATTTTACAGCCGACTTTGTTTGTGTGGATCAGCTGTGAGATTAGATCTATACCTTCTTCATCTCACCAGCTTGTTTTAAGATTCTTCTGTGCTTTGCCTATTTATTCTTCCTTTTACCTTCTCATAGATCTCTCCACTTATTAGCAGTAATAACATCCTGTTCACTGGATGTTTTTCTCCCTCTTACGATGTCTGGAGCCTACAACAGAAGGAATCTGAAAGACTCTGCCCTGCAGGGTATCAGAGCAGATGCTGAGAATCATAGCCAAACTTTCGGCAGAGTGCAGGGAATCTAATGAAAGAAGGGGGAGATAGAAAGACCTGGAAGGGAAAGGAGCTCCACAAGGAGAGCAACAGAACCAAAAAATCTGGGCCTAAGGGTCTTTTCTGAGACTGATACTCCAACCAAGGACCATGGATGGAGATAAAGTAGATCCCTTGCACAGATGTAGCACATGGCAGTTCAGTGTCTACATGGGTTTCCTAGGAAGGGGAACAGGGATTGTCTCTGACATGAACTGATTGGCCTGCTCTTTGATCACTTTCCCCTGAGTGGGGAGCAGCCTTACCAGGCCACAGAGGAAAGCAATGCAGCCACTCCTGATGAGACCTGATAGGCTAGGATAAGATGGAAGGGGAGGAGGACCTTCCCTATCAGTGGACTTGGAGTGGGTCATAGTAGGAGAAGAAGGAGGGAGGGTGCATTTGGGAGGCAATCAGGAAGGGAGCTACAGCTGGGATACAAAGTGAATAAACTGTGAGTAATAAAACAATAAATAAATTTTAAAAAGAAGTAATAACATGCACGGTCTTTTTAGATCGGCTTCTTTTTAGATCGGCTTCTTTTTAGATCCGCTGCTAGATTGTTACGTCACTGCCGTGTTCAGTACTAAGTAGTTAAGTCACTGCCATGGCTTTTTTTTTTTTTTTATCTCTAAATGCTATTTCTTTGTCAGGTTATACTTCAGCTTTTTTACCCATAGCATGTTTTGAAAGGTAAGGGGCATGTCTTATTAGAGGTCAGTATCCAATAACATGTCTCCTTCTCAATCACATGTGGAATACTTAAAATTAAATGTGACTGCATTTAAGCATATTATGCATAAATTACTACTTATAAGTACATAACAAACTAAGTAAATATTATACAAATCAATAGATGTCTTCTGAATGTTATGATTTCTGATTTAAAGTTAGAAACAGTGTAGAAACACTCAGTGTAACTCTTACCTAATCCTTACTACTTATGCCAAAAGCATTCTCTATTTTCCCCTTGAGAAAAACAAACAAACAACAAACAAAAAACCAAACACGCATTTTTTTTCCCCAGAGGATTTCTAATTGCAAATTAAAACAGTAATAGTTGGAATTAAAGAAGAGAAGGCCACTGTTTCCTGTGGCCATCTGATAAGCTTTCTCATCTAACAGCTGATCTGCATGAACAAAATCAACTGTCAATATGTATACACGAAAGTGTTTTACTCCCCAGTATTAGTTCCCATAACAGAATAACAAATTCTCAAACTGACACAAAGCTGAGTGAGCATAGGTGCATGCTGTATCTCTAGAGTCTCACCAGGGTTCACCTGCAAACTAGGTCCAGAGGAAAAGGTGAACAAATGTGCAGTAATACGTAAAAATTCTTCAGACAATTTTCTCACAAAGATTTGCAGAGTAACTTTTTCCACAAAAATATATTTAGTATTAAATAACGCCATGAGAGGAAGGATTTTCTAGCACTGAAAAAAACTGATATTTTAAAAAAGACAGAAAGGAAGTATATATTATTATCCACCACCATTATATATAGTTTTACTTATTTCTTATTTATGGTAACCAAATAAGCCAAAAAGAACATTTTCTGTTTGGTAACTGACATTTAAGTATGCAGAGCAGGCTCCTAATAACACACGTGCTCCTTTTATTTATTTGTGTTTTCATCTCAGGCAAGGTAGACTTCAAAGAAAAACAATATTGTGCTGTGTGTATGTGTTTGTGTGTGTGTGTTTGAGAGAGAGAGACAGAGAGACAGAGACAGACAGACAGAGAGAGAATGGGTATATTTGTATGGAAATCTGATCTGTGTATATACGTTGTACATACATGTGTTTCTACATAGAAGAGGGCATTGGGTCTCTTCTCTCACTCTCTGATTTTTATTTGAGACAGGGTCTAAGCCTGAACCCACTACTTTTATTTTATGTGCTAGAAGTCCTTCTGACTCTGCCACATTCAGTGTAGAGCATAGAGGCATGCATGGGATCTTAGACGTGGTACACGAAGTCTGGGCTCCAAATTCACTTCACCGTCATTAAGCAGCACATTCCCTTTACTTATAATCCATCCCTCCAGCCATACAAAGTTTTCTTTTTATACACATTTGAATTTATGTACAAATTAAAATCTATCTTAAATTTCCTTAGATTTTTTGCTTTGACTATTTTTATTTCATGTATTATTGTTGTTGATGTGGTGTGTGTGTGTGTGTGTGTGTGTGTGTGTGTGTTTGCTCACATGTGCAGGTCCTGATGAGGAGGTCAGAGGACAATTTGAGGGATTTTAGGGGATGAACTAATCAGGCATAATGGCAAGTGCCTTTTACTAGATATTTCCCCTTTCCTACCTGAGATTATACACTCTGGTCCTCATTTTTTACAAAGTTATAGCAAAATGAAGGAAAAAAAATACACATTGCTAAAATATTTGTACAATTTCAATAAAAACCTGAAATACAAATAGTAACATTTATTATGAAGTAAGTTATACTAACAGATTAAAACAAGAGTAACTAAGCCTACAAGGTTAATTGAACAATAAAGAAAGAAAGAAAGAAAGAAAGAAAGAAAGAAAGAAAGAAAGAAAGAAAGAAAGAAAGAAAGATTCTTTCTACAGTAACTTTCCTCTGTTCATTTTGTAGCATACTTTAAAACTTTAAAAGCTTCTTTTAATAAACAATAATAATAAAGAAACGTTTTTAAAAAGCTTTTTAAAATCCCCTTTCAGCTTTATTTGCCTTTATATGTCCGTGGAGAATAACTTATACGTCTTTCCTTAGAACTACATGTGCACATGTAAGTCTGATAATGTTAAATCTTGTCACATTTCAAGCACATTTTCAAGAGCTTCATAGGAATAGTTTTTAAATTTAAATTAAAGTATTGGAAGGCTAAATTGAAGCTTTCCATTTCCAATTTTTGAGTTGCTTCTTTACACAAGAACAGTCCTTGTTACAGATCAGATACTTGCAAAATTCTCCCCACAGATATTTTGTAGTTTTGCTATATTGTCAATAAGTTATTTTTATTGGTTTGAGATCAGTAGTAATGGATTAAAGTTTCTCACTGATACTCGCAGCTTATACTGATAAGCATAGTTCACGGGGTTGTGCATGGTCAAATTAAAGGTATTTTGGGAGAACTCATTTATTACCACTTCAAACCGATGTTTTCCAATGTGTTCTAGGAAGGAGGGTTTTCAACAGCGAGTCAGAAACCTTTTTTGCTCTTTTTTTTCTGAGGTTTCAAGGTAGATAGAAGGGATGCTATCCTCGTTGGAAATCGTCATGAACAGAGTAATGCCAGATGTTCTGGCAAGCAGACTAATGGAAAGTGCAGCAAGGGAGCTTTACATGAAAACGGATGCATGTTCCTGTCAGCGTATAAACACGAGCTGTCTCTGATGGATGGATGCCTATGACAAACAAGCTGTAATTTATATAATGATGGGGGATGACTCTGGAAAAAGGTTACACAGTTATATATCAATTGGAATTAAAAGCAAGGACAGTTGATAACTGATTTAGCTCTTAATTATGGAAGTGAGAAGAACACGTTTACCTAATTTGAGATCTAAACTAATTGCACAAGCGGTTTCTCTCAGGGTACGAAGAAAGGAATAGTGAAAACGCTTTACACCTTATTCTCCACCTGCGACTCAGAAACAATTGGTTCTTGCAATTAATAATCATCGTATTTTTAAATATATTAAACTAATGTTTGACTCTGATTTGACTCTCATCCTTTTTATCATTTATATTTAATAAGTGATTGGTAGAACTTTCATAAATTTGTTTTCTAATTTTTACAATTCCTTTAATTAATAAAATATAGCTTTATTGTTGACAGATGTCATTGAATTTGTTAAGTTCCTCAAATTCTCTATAGCTATTTTGAATGTTACTGCATTCTTAATTTTTTCTTCATCAAATTCATGTCTGTGTATAGAAATGCTACTGTCTATAGGATATTTTAACCTGCTACCTAACTAATTTATTTACAAGTTTTAATATTTTCTTTTATTTAACATATGTTAATTGTAAAATATGTGTTTCATATAGACATATTTAAAAATGGGCATAATTCTTGAGGAACTATTAGGTCTTTCTATATGCATAATTGTGTCACCCACATATATAAACAATTTGTTCTTTTTCCAAAGGAAGCAATTTTTGTAGTTATCGTGCTTAACAGATCTTGAATAGTGTAAGATGCAAAGAAAAGGGGACATTGAAACAATTCTGTAGAAATGTATCTTCTCTTCCTACTCTCCCACTTTTGTATACGTGTGCAGGTATGCACATGTGTCTATGTTTGTGGTGTGTGTGCATGCATATGCAAAAATAGGACAGAGGCTGAGCAATGCTGCCTTCAATACTTTCCACCTTCATTTTGGAGAGAGCTTGTCTCATTTAAGCCAAGGCTCAGTGATTTTTGTTAGACTGGGTAAACAGAAAACCCGATGGATCTTTTGAAACCTCCGGGATCTGGCTGATTGAACAATTTGTAATTCTACTTAAAATTTTCTTTCTCTTAGTCTAGGCAGTAGAGGTGTCTTCTGATGGCTCAATTTCTGGGCTTATTTCTGTGAAAATTGCACTATGTTTTCCAATAGTACTGCTTATGAAGGACATGGAGCTTGCTACCAGCCAACTTAATAGGGATAACTACAAAATATCCAACGAATGTTTCATTTTAGTGACAAAAATTGAGGGTTTTTCCATTAGTCCCTGCCTCTGACTATTATATCTGCCTATTATATGACATATTTTCTAACTCCCTCCCTTTGGTTTTCTGCTCATTTTTCTGAGGGATTCTTCCTTGATTTTTAGTGCCTACTGTGTATTGTTGACACTTCCTCAGGAAAGAAGCAGAGACCTACGTACCCAACAAAGTCAATTTGTCTGTGATGAGTTTTGGACTTTTGCACAGTAAAAAATCCTCGTTTAATTTTGTCATTAGAACCAGCTAACCTGGGTAACAATCGGTATTTTTGGTAATTGTTATTTAACTTCCCTTGGTTTATTTTCTGCAGATTATAGCAAACCAAGCTTTTGTATCCTCCACTGTCTTTCAAGTCTGATTAGAGGTATAAGCACTTATACCTATAAGCTTCCTCTAAGGGCTGGCTCAGTTGTATTACATATGTTCTGACAGATTATGCTCTGATTTTTGTTTGATACTTGAAAGTTTTAAATTCTTCCAATGAATTATTCATTGTTCTTCCAAAAGTGTTCTGTCTCATTGCTCTGTGATTGATGAACTTTGTATTGTCTATTTTTAGTTTCTTTCCCTAGTGTTTTAATAACATGAACAACTTCAAGATTTTCATATTTCCTATGGGTTCCGTTATGTACTATATATGATTGGTTTAATATTATCCTTTACGTTTGAGGTATGTTTCATAGGGTGAAAATAGTTTTATCTTGCGTTGTAATCAGCCAGCTACTTTGCATCCTTTAAACAGTGAACTCAGATAATTTTTATTTAAGATTCCTATTGATTGGATTTTGCTATTTCTTAAGATGTTTGTTCGGATCATTGTTAATTACTTTTGGCTACCTTTGTATGTATTAGAGATTTTCTGAGTTATGAGCTGGACTTGATTGACTCCTTCCAACATCTCTTTTGTTCATCTGCTCCTCTCATAACATTTAGTCTTCCCGTGATTTTATGGAAGTGAGAATATTTCCTTTTCTTGAAATATTCTCTAAGTATTTTATTTAGTTCTGCCTTGATTGTCATAAGTTGCCGTAATTTTCTAAACTTTAATATTTTATGCGATTAACATGTAATAATTGTAGATATTTTGGAACATAGTTTGGTATTTCACCTTATGAATATAACATGCACCATGAAACCATGACGATTGGTGTGCCTATAGCCTTTTTTATGTACGCAGTCTTAAGTTCTGCTCATTCGTTTTTACTATTTTCATCACTTAAAAAAATTTTAACTACTAGATATAGCAGTTATTTCACATACTTTTTAACGTACTTTTAGAGACTGAAGTACATCATTTCATGCTTCTCTAATTTTCAGTGTTGCTAAGGAGCATATTTGGATCATCCTGACTGATTTCCTTTGTAGCTAAGTTGGTCACTTGACCTTACGGCTTCTAGGATTGTTTGTTCACCTTACATTTTTGTCATCTCAAAATAATTTTTCATGGAAAAGACTTTATTTTTCTATTTTATTTATTCATGGGTTCTAAGTCTCCCTGACTTGGTTATCTTTTTTCTTTTTTTTATGTTTAGAAAATTATCTGCTAATGTTTCACTTAAAAATTATTTAAGCTTTTAGATTATCACAGTTCCTTCCTGTTTACCCTTGAAATTATAACTTTGAGGTCTTGAAGAAATTCCATAACTTTCGGAAGTTTTTGTTTTTTATTATGTATATAGTGTTCTGCCTGCATGTGTGCCTGCATGCCAGAAGAGGGCATCAGATCTCTTTACAGATGGTTGTGAGCCACCATGTGGCTCAAGTTCAATTGGGAATTGAACTCAGGACCATTGGAAGAGTAGCCAGTGCTCTTAACCTATGAGCCATGTCTCCAGCCCCTCGGAAGTTTTTGTTATGCCTTGTTTTTTCCTGACATAAATTATTGTTGTCTCTGCATTGTTTTATGTGTGTGTATGTGTTTCTGTGTGTATGTTTAGAGCTCAAGGTTGAGTCTTTTTCTCAGTTAATCTGTGTTTTATCTTACTTTATTTTATTTTAGGCAGAGTCTCACAAAGAACTTGAACTTGTCAGATGGTTATGACAACACTGGTGGATCAGCAAGTCAAGGAATGTCTTCTGCCTCTATATTCCTGATGTTGGGTACTTATAGAAAAGTGTTGGGTACTTATAGAAAACAGCACTTATAGAAAAGTGCTGTTACTCTAGGTAGTTTTTTTGTTTGTTTGTTTTTGTTTTTTGGTTTGTTTTCTGTGTGTGTGTGTGCATGTATGTATGCATGCATGTATGTACAGTAATTAAAATTGTTATCTAAAAAGAAATTTAATTAATTAAGCAAGGAGAGAAAGACCTGGGCCTGGAGAGACCAACCAAAGACCAGGCATGGAGACAACCTAGAGCCTCTGCTCATTTGTAGCCCATGGCAGCTCAGTCTCCATGTGGGTGCTCCATTAAGAGGAACAGGGCTGCCTCTGTCATTAACTCAGTTCCCTGCTATTTGATCACTTGCCCCTAGGGATGCAGCCTTGCCAGGTTACAGTGGAAGAGGATCCAGGCAGTCCTGAAAAGACTTGATAAGTTAGGTTCAGATGTCAGGGGAGAAGGACTCCACCAGACCACATGCCTCAAGCTCCTCTGGTACTAAAACAGAACATAAGCTGCAGCTTTGATTCCCCCTTCCATGCCTCTGTGGATACCATTGACCATTCCCTTATCCCCTTCCTCTGCCCACTCATCATTGTATCTCAGTATCCAGTTCGAACAGATACCCACTGCTGAAACCACAGGGCACTCACATCTGCACACAGACCAGTAGCCTGCCCACAGACCTTATCAAGCTTTTATTTTTCCCTCAGCAGACCCAATTTCTGAGACTCATTCCTTTCACTGCAACATAACAGCAGCTGTGCTTCCTCTCTCCAGTCCATGCCTACTGTGGATGCCACAAACAATGCCATACTTACGTTTCTTCTACTCCTCCTTCCATCCTACTTCCCAACACAGGCATTCCCTGTGAAGAGACCAGCCAAGTAAACAAACAAAAGAGACAACACACAGTCATCACACACTGAAAATCCAAGAAGATAACAGAAACCAAGGAACAAAACAGCCACCCAACAAACACAAAACAAGAAATCAACACCTAGATGTATATCACCCCAAGATAACTAGACATCAGCATAAGAACAAAACAAACATGAAAAAATATATCTGCTAGTGGCTATTTATCCTACCACAAGACTGAATATTCCAACAAATATGAAGCACAAGACAAACCAGCTACATGAAGATGTTAGAAGTCCTTAAAGAGAAAATAAATAAATCCCTTAAAGAAATCCAGTAAAGTACCGAAAATTGGAAAAATGAATACATCCCCAAGAAAACCAATAAAACATAACAAACAGTTGGAAGAAATGAATAAAATTTTAAAAGATAGCCAAGATAAAATCAAATAGTTAAAGAAACTGAAGGAAACTGTTAAAGACTTGAAAATGAAAAAGAGAAGCAATAAAACAGAAATTCTGGAAATGAAAACTTTAGGCATTCAAACAGAAATTAACAACACAGAGAATCTCAGTGATTGAAGATACAATAGAAGAAATACAAACATCAGTCAAAGAAAATATTATATTTAAAATATTCCTGATCAAAAACATCCAGGAAAATAATGGGATATTATAAAAAGATGAAACATAATAATATTAGGAATTGAGGGAGAAAAGAAATCCCAGACAAAGTCACAGAATATATTTTTAATAAAACCGTAAACAAGCATGCAAAACACAAAATAGAATGGACTAAAACAGAAAAGTCCCTTGCTGAGCTTACCACAGAAGGCCTCTGAAAGACTACCAAATAGGGTGTCAAAGCAGATGCTGAGACTCAGAGCCAAACTTTGGGTAAAGTGCAGGGAATCTTATGAAAGAAGGGCAGGACAGAAAGACCTGGAGGGAAGAGGAGCTCCACAAGGAGAGTAATAGAACCAAGAAATCTGGGCCCAAGGGTCTTTTCTGAGACTGATACTCCAACCAAAGACCATTCATGAAGATAACCTAGAATTCCTGCACAGATCTAGCCCATGACAGCTCAGTATCCAAGTGGGTTCCCTCGCAAGGGGAACAGGGGCTGTCTCTGACATGAACTCAGTCACTGGCTCTTTGATCACCTCCATCTGATGGGAGAACAGCCTTACCAGGCCATAGAGGAAGACAATGCAGCCAGTCCTGATGAGATCTGATAGGCTAGAATCACATGGAAGGAGAGGAGGACCTCTCCTATCAGTGTACTTGAAGAGTGACATGGGAGGAGATGAAGGAGGGAGGGTGGGATTTGGAGCAAATGAGAGAGAGCTACAGCTGGGATACAAAGTAAATAAACTGTAATTAATATAAAAAATAAAAAGAAAAGTCGTTGCCAAATAGTAATCAAAGTACCTAAAATATAGAATGAAGAAAGAAAATTATAATATGTAAAGGAAAAAGCTCCACTCAAATTTAAAGGCACACCTATTAGAATTATACATGACTTCTCGAAGGAGACCCTAAATTCCAGAAGGTCCTAGAAAAACCTTCTGCAGACTATACGGGACCATGGATGACATCTCATCTCAGACCATGGATGACCATTGATGCCATTACACCCAGGAAGTTTTCAATCGGCATAGATGGAGAAAGGAAGATATTCCATGATAAAATGAAATTTAAACAATATCTATCTACAAATCCACCTTGACAGATGTTGATAAGAGGAAAACTCTAACATAAGGAGGTTAACTACAGCTATAAAAACAAAGGATATAAATAACCTCAGACATGCAAAGTAAAAAAGGGAAGTATACACACACACACACACACACACACACACACATAGCACAGCACATACCGATACCATCATTATCACACCCACCACCATCAATATCAACAAAATAACAGGAATCATAAACACTGTCCATTGAAATCTCTCAACATCAGTGGTCTCAATTATTCTAAAAAGTCCCAGACAACAAAATGGATGTGGAAACAGCATTTATCCTTCTGTTGTTTCCAATAATATCAAAGATAGACATTACCTCAGGGAAAAAGATAATCCAAGTAAATGGGCATAAGAAGCAAACTGATGTAACTATTTTAATATCTAAGAAAATAGACTTTAAACCAAAACTAATAAAAAATTAGATGGAAACTTCATACTTATTAAAAGAAAAATGACCCAGATGAGATTTTGCTTTCTGACATCTATGCCTTGAACATAACTATAACTAGTTTTGTAAAAAACTTTATTACAATGTAAATGATCTATTAACACTCACACACTGCTAGTGGCAGCCTTTAATACCTCACTGTACCAATGATCTGGTCATCTAGACAAAAAGTAAACAGAGAAATTCTGGAACTAAACTGTTATAAACCAAATGAACCTAACAGATATTTACATAACATCCCACCCAAACACAAAAGAATACACCATCTTCTCAGCAGTTCATGGAACATTTTTCAAAATTGGCCACATATTTGGACACAAATCAAGCCTCAAATAGAAAATTGACATAACTTCCTATCTTCCATCATACCACCATGGATTTAAGCAAGATATCAACAGCAACAGAAACATTAAAAGGCTGACAAACTCATGGAAACCAAAGAACTCAATACTTAATGAAAAATGGATGAAGACAGAAATAAAGAAAGAAATGAAAGACTTTCTAAAATTTAATGAAGATAAAAACACAGCATACCCATACTTATGGGACACAATAGAAGAAGTGATAAAATGGGTATATGAAAAAAAAAATCAAGGAGATTTTTCATACGTAATTTAGCAGAACAACTAAAAGCTTTAGAACAAGCAAAAAAAGAAAGCACAACCATGAAAAGTAGATGGTATAAAATATTCAAATTGAGGGCTGATAGCGATAAAGAAGAAAAGAACAAAGAAAAAAGTCAGTTCTTCATGAATATACATAAATATAATAAAGGCAATTTATACTAAGCCTATAGCATACACCAAATTTAACTGAGAGAAACTCAAAGCAATTCCACTAAAATATGAAACAAGACAAGGTTGCCTCCAGGTCTTTCTTTTTAATTTTTATTTTTTATTAATTACAGTTTATTCACTTTGATTCTCACCTGTAGTTCCCTCCCTATTTTTCATCATGCCCATCCCTCAGTCCACTGATAGGGTCAGTTGTCCTTCCCTTCCATCTGATTCTAGTCTATCAGGTCTTATCAGGAGTGGCTGCATTGTCCTCCTTTGTGGCCTGATAACGCTGCACCCCTCAGGGGAAGGTGATCAAAGAGTAAGTCAATCAGTTCATGTCAGAGACAGTCTCTGTTCCAATTACTAGGGAACCCACTTGGACACTGAACTGCCATGGGCTACATCTGTGCAGGGGTTCTAGGTTATCTCCATGAATGGTTCTTGTTTATCTTTCTATCTCCCCCTCCTTTCATAAGACTCCTGCACTCTGTCCAAAGTTTGGCTATGAGTCTCAGCATCTGCTTTGATACCCTAGAGAGGACAGGAGCTCCACAAGGAGAGCAACAGAACCAAGAAATCTGGGATCAGGGGTCTTTTCTGAGACTGATACTCCAACAAATGTCCTTGCATGGAGATAACTTAGAATCCCTGCACAGATGTAGCCCATGGCAGTTCAGTCCTAATGAAACTTGATAGGCTAGGGTTAGATGGACAGAAAGGAGGACCTGCCCTATCAGTGGACTTGGAGAGGGGCGTGAGAGGAGATGAGAGAAAGAGGGTGGGATTGGAAGAAGGTGAGGAGGCTACAGCTGGGATACAAATGGAATAAACTAATTAATATAAAAAATAAAAATGTGACATAATCTGACTGGCCTGCTCTTTGATCACCTCCCCCTGGGGGGAAAGCAGCCTTACCAGGCCATAGTAGAGGACAATGCAGCCACTTTTGATGTGATCTGATGTACTAAGATCAGAAAGAAGAGGAGAACCTCCCCTATCAGTGGACTTGGTAAGTGGCATGAATGCAGAAAGGAGAGGGAGGGTGGGATCGGGAGGGGAGGAGGGAGGGGCTTATGGGGGGATGCAGAATAAATAAAGTGTAATC
>REGO01000278.1:5743-61670 GCA_010120015.1 Rhombomys opimus | reverse complement strand
GGAGAGGCATTCATGCAGAAAGGGGGGGAGGGTGGGACCGGGAGGGGAGGAGGGAGGGACTTATGGGGGGATACAAAAGGAATAAAGTGTATTTAATAAAAGTTAAATAAAAAATTAAAAAAAAATAAAAATAAAAATAAAAATTTTAGTAATCCAAGAAAAAAAAAGACAAGTTTGTATGTCTAATCAATATAGTTCTTGAAGTTTTAGCTAGAGCAATAATATAAGGAACAGAGATCAAGATGATACAATTTGGAAAGGAAGAGAACCAACTGATTAATATAAAAAATAAAAATAAAAAACAAAAAAATCATACAATAAAAAAACCATGTGAGTGAGAGCTCAGACCCAGAACAATAAATATGGTATGTATTCATTTATAGGTGGATATTAGTCATTAAGAAAATGACAACCAAGCTCCGTTCTGTAAACCCAGAAAATATAGGTAAAGAGGAGAACTTAGGAAGGAATATATGGATCTCCTGGTTAGAGAAAATAAAATAGATTTGGTGGGCTGGCTGGAGGCTGGTGGGAACATGATTGTGAAGGATGAGGTGGGAGGAAGATAAGAGGGAATTCAAGAGTATAGTGAAAGACGTTTGGTTTCAGAGGACATTTTGAGGTGGTATGTAAGTTTAAGGCAGCAGAAGCCTCCAAGAACTGATGAGGATATTCCTATTAAGGATCCCTAGTAATGAGGCATATAGCATCTGAACCTGTCTTATCTTGTAGCCAGACAAGACTCCCAGTTGTGGAACAGGTTTGTGTTTGTTTGTTTTGCTTGTTAAGCGGTTGGCCTATGTTGTCCCATGAATTTCCCCAAACAGCACAGGCTGATTCTAGCAGGGAGAGTTGCTTTCATCTATCTGATCGATCTGATAGTGGGGCTCCATTGCTAAGAACAATATCTACAAGCTCTTAAAGGGGAGAGGTCAAGCTGGTGCCTGAATAAAGCCTTCACGTCATGTTCTACTCTCTGGTACTACAAGGTACTCTGCAGGCTACAGAAAGAGACTCATGAACATCAATCCATCCATAGAATCTTTGACCTGTTTTTGAGATATGCTAGGGCAATGGTGTTGTTATCTCATGGGAGTAGCCCACCAATAACTGATTTAAGTTGAGCACCATACCAGAAGAGGTGGTCCATGCTTGACACTGCTTGGATGGTAAGGAACCAGATACCAGAGGCATAGAGCAGAACTAAACAGAATTGGTCTAATGACAACAACAACAAAAACAAATCAGTGCCAGGGTTCCTAAAGATATTCTGCAATGCTTATATATAGGTACCTTTTCTAGCATTCATCAGAGGCTTCCCCCAGCAGCAGATGTGAACAGATACAAAGAACCACAGCCAGGCATTACAGTGGAGAGAGTCTAAATTGGAAGTCTCCATCTGGTTCTTCCTCTCAGAGCTAAAGGAATCTCAAGGAAGAAGGGGCACATAAATTGTAGGATTCAGAAGGAATGGAGGATGCCAGAAGGACATGGCCTACTGAAACAACTATGGGCACATGGTGTCACAGAGATTCACAAGTTTGGGTACTATATGGGTCTACAATAGATTCTCTATGTATATGTTCTGGCTGTTAGCTTGGTGTTTTAATGGAACTCCTAACTGTGTAGGTGGGTGTCTTTGATTCTTTAGCCTGACCTTAGGACTCTTTTACTCCTGATACAACCTCAGTATGAGAGTTCTTACCTTGTCATATTGTATTTTGTTTTCTTGTGTTTGGTTATTGTCTCTTTGAAGCCTGCTCTTTTCTGAAAGGAGATGGAGGTAGAGTGGGTGATTGGTAGAAAGAAGGTGGGGGGGAGCTTGGAGAGTTGAAGGGAGGGATGGGTTGGTATTAAATGAGAGAAGACCCCGCTTTCAATTAAAAAAAATTAAAATATAATTTTCCTTGTAGATTAAGACACAGAAGACAACAATCCTCTATATCTGGATCATGATTCCCAGTTCACAGTCAATAGTTGGATGTGGAATACCAAAGTAAGCATGCATCATTATGTGATCCTGAGGCTATGTTTTAAGTCTGTGATTGATTATGTGTAATGTGCTGTACCCTAGAGTCCCATTCCCTTAGCACTGGCAGCTTCAGAACTCTGCAGTGGATGGATGGCAGAATAAAGGAGATTAAACTTGAGTGATTCTATCGAGGACAAATAAATTCTCCTGATTTTTTTAGCATAACCAATGCGTTTAAAATATATCCTGGAATAAGTGGATATGATAATTTCATTACTATTTCCTTAAGAACATCCACTTAGTCTGTGGTGATATACCATTTAAAATCCACCTTGATAGACTTTTTTAACAAACATAGTTAGACATTATTCTGCACACATCACTTTGCACTTCTAGTCAGTTTGTGAAGCATGTGGAAAATAAGTTGATACATTTTTCTAATTTTTTTTCAAGAAGCAAAGCGTCATTTTCCTTCCTGCTTTAAAATATAAATGGATATTTTGATTAACATAATTGCTAAATATGTATTGCTTGGAGATAATATTAAAAATTCAAGACTTTAAAACATATTAACATATTTTCCAGCAGAAACTTTCTTGAGACTCCTAGTTCGATCTTTAAATACAGCAATAAATGCTAAACACGGTGGCATTAAAGCATAGGATATTTATTTTTAAAAAGTTTGAATTTGAAACTAGTAGGTATGTGCAGTGTCCATACAATATGAGCACAATTTAATCTCAGAGGCAAGCTAGGAGTCATTTTTAATGAAAATTGCAAAATCACCATGTCTATTTTAAGAAGACTCAAAATGGTATGAGAGAATATACCCAAATTTGAAATGGAGCACGTGACAGACTCTATTCCCAAGCAGCGGTTTCCAAAATATGTTGAGTGTTATAAAAGCTTTATGAACTGATGAGCAAGAATAGTGATGGCTTGGGCATAAGAGATGGCTTAGTGGTTAAGAGAGCTTGTTGTTCTTTCAGAGGAAGAGGATTCAGTTCTCATCAAGTCAAGAAAGCCATAATCACACCTCACTCCAGTTTTTGGCAACACTATATTCCCTTATGCCCTCTGTATGAGTTGCATCATACAACATACACACCCAGACATATATATACACACGTAATATGTGTGTATATATGTATATGTATATATGTATATATATATATATATATATATATATATATATATATATATTATAAAGTGGATTTTTGTCTTTCTTGACAGGGTTTCTTTATATAATCTTGGCTGTCCTGGACTCATTTGTAGACCAAGCTGACCTTGAACTCACAGATTCACCTGCCTCTGCCTCCGGGAGTGCTGGGATTAAAATGGATATTTTTTTAATAATGGTTATTTATTTAAAGATATTGGACACATATTTTATGTAGACACTGAACTCAAATTATAACTTTATTTTCCTTTGTTCTTACAGGAACATTGGCAACTAGACTGTAGCAGAACACAATTATGACTTTGTAATGAAGCAATAATTCTCTTTAAGTAATTGTATTGAAATCAGAGGTGGAACAGAGTAGAATTCCCTAGTTTCTGGAATTGATTACTTGATTAGGCAACTGAACACACATTAAAAAAATAACATGTTTTACAAAAATCCAGGGAAGATCTTGCAAATCTAAGAAAGACAGCTTTTCCCACAAAGAAACTCCGTGTGTAACTTTCAGCTATTTAATAACAAAATCTGATTATGTCAGTATACTATTTTTCATTCTAGTCCACTAGTTGTATTTCAAGTATTACAAGTGTCAGCATTGTGTGTCTTCTTTATTAGGACCATGGACCTGTACTAATTATCCCAATTTTCAGACTTTTATATCTATTTGAGAACGTTGAACTTGGTCCACATGGCTATACCTAAATACAACTAAATAAAATTAACACTATACAAGGACGAAATAAATTGGAAGTGTAACCTTCAAGAAATGGAAATTTTGTTTAGTTTGAGTCAACAGTAACTTTAATATGAGTGTGCTGTATGCATGTAAGCAGCAATACACAAGCTGCCTATTAAGAGCACAGGCATGTATGTAGAAAAAAACTGACATAGTAACACATACCAAAACACCAAGAGATTAAAAGTAACCTGCTCCTAAAAAGACACCATAATCTACTTCAAATCACCAAGCACACTGGTCTATTCCTCTTATCCTTGCTACTTTTGCGGAGTCTCTTTGGGCTCTCCTTGTAACACTGGGTCTTCTAATTTCTCCTGGCTCACTACAGTCAACTGTTGCTCCTCAGTTTAAATTCCCTGACGTTGGCTTAACCTATTCTAAAATAAAAATC
Source organism: Rhombomys opimus (assembly GCA_010120015.1). NCBI lineage: Eukaryota > Metazoa > Chordata > Mammalia > Rodentia > Muridae > Rhombomys > Rhombomys opimus. The sequence continues at coordinate 57,385 of REGO01000278.1, read as the reverse complement.
TACTCACACAATTATTGTACTAAAACTCTAATGGTGTTTCACTCCCCAGAGAAGAAAGGGTGTTTACAAGTAAAAAGCAAGTACCATATGGGGGAAATGCAGAAGTCTTGTATGATTAATTGAACTTGATTGCTTTATTAAGTTGAAATTTTATAGAAGGTTAAACGTTAACAATATTTTAGTGTAGAAATAATAGTAATTATAAGTAAAAATACATTATGAGTCTTCAAATACATTAAGGTCTTCAAAACTAGATGTTTGGGTTCCTCCATCAGAGCAAAAGGAAAAAAAATAATCAAAGGTTTAATCAAAGAAACACTGACAAACTGAGAATTTTTATCATACTTTTCCTTCTCATTGACTCCATTTCCCCCTACTTCTTACCTTCCTTCCCCTTGCTACCTTGATCCACCCTTTTATTCTGTTCTTCTTGTTTTTCTTCCTATGTTACCTGTATTCTCAGGATCCAACACCTAAAATTATTACTTAATATTCTTTGTCATGATTCTTGACTCCATTGTCATCTCAAACTATTCCACAAAACAGAAACAAAAGGATCATTGCCAAACTCACTCTATGAGGCCACAGTCACACCGATACACAAACCACACCAAGATAGATAGATAAGATAAGAAAGAAAGATAATTTCAGCAAGAAAGATAATTTCAGATCAATCCCCTTTATGAACATTGATGCAAATGTATTACATTTACACAACGGAACACTACTCAGCAACTAGAAACAAAGACATCATGCGATTTGCAGGTAAGTGGGTGGAACTAGAAACGATCACCCTGCGTTAGTAACACAGACTCAGGAAGACACATGTGGCATGTACTCACTAATAAGTAGTTATTAGCCATAAAGTATAGGATAACCATGCTATAATCCACAGAAGAAGCCAAAGGGCAGGATGCTTGAAGCTCACTCAGAAGAGGAAATAAATTACACACCTGAAGTACATGGAAGGAGGGATCTTGGAGGGAGAAGGGATGGGGCGTTTAACAGTGGTGGGAATCAGGTGTGTGGAGAGCTGTGCTGTGCTGGAGGGGAGGACCAGGACAGAGAATGGAAATCAGTTAGTGGGGGGGGGCATCTCTGGGGATGGGGAGGCCCCTGAGTGTCTATGGGGTGGATTCTAGCTGAGACTCCTAGCAGCGGGGATATGGAGCCTGAAGTTGCCATCTCCTGTAGCTAGTTGCCACTTCCAGTGGAGGAGGGAAACAACCCACCAATCAAACCCGAGACCGAACATTTGTGTCACCTACACGAAGTACAGCGTTAAGATGGAGCTAATTTTGAGGCATGGCAAACAAATGACTGGTCCATCTTGACACCCACCCCACGGGAGTCAGTCCTTGGCACTATGAATGATATTCTGCTATTCTTGCAGACAAGAGCCTAGCATAACTGTCTTCTGAGAGGCTTCATCCAGCAGCTGATGGAAACAGATGCAGAGACACACAGCGAAACAATAGGCTGAGTTTGGGGAGTTTTGTGGAGGAATGGGAGGAAGGATTCAGGGAACCCAAGGGGTCAAGGACACCACAAGAAGACCTACAGAGTAAATTAACCTGGGCACGTGGAGCTCACAGAGACTTAACCACCAATCAAAGAGCATGCATGGACTGGACCTCGACCCACGTATGGAGCAGAAGTGCAGCTTGGTCATCGTTAGGGTCCCTTAAAAATGGGAGAAAGGGCTGGTTGCAATCTGCTTACATTCAACATTATTTATGTATCACTGTTTCTAAAATATGCTTCAGCTATAGCCTGTATAGATCTCAATATTTCATGTGTTTTGACTGCAACTAATAAATTATTTTGTGGAAGGATAAAAAAAAAATGGGAGTAGGGTCTGTCTCTGATTCTGTTGCCTGTCTTTGGATCCCTTTCTCCTAGTTGGGCTGCATTGTCATGCCTCAGTGGATGAGGATGCACTTAATACTGCTGTGATTTGAGGTGCCACGGAGGGTTGATACCCTTGCAGGCCTCCCCTTTCCTGAGGAGATGGGGATTTGAGGGTGGGATGGGGAGGAGAGGAAAAGGGGGCCTGAGATCAGGATATAAATTGGTTAAATAAATAAATAATGGAGGAAAAAAAACCCTCACATATCTTTAGATTTCAACAGTACTCAAAGCTGTTCACCCACTTTATCTGACATTTTCAATTTCTGGGATTTAAGACTATTGGCTTTCCCTAGAAAAACCTTTTAAAAAATATTTTTTAATTTATACACTTACTTTACATCCAGATCCCAGCCCTCCTTCTCTCCTCCTGGTCCCAAAGTTCCACTTTTTTCTTTCTATCCTCCCTCCCTTTCTCCTTAGAAAAGACGAGTCCCCCACTAATCCACCCCTGTACATCAGATAGCATCAGGATAGAGCTCATCCTCATCCACTGAGGCCAGGCCAGGCAGCCTCATTAGGGGGAGGTGATCTAAAAGCAGGTAACAGAGCCAATGTCATTGACAAGTCCTGCTCAACTTACGAGCAGCAGGTCTAAGATTCTCTCTCTTTCTGGGAAAATAGGTTTACATGTTGGCAGTCACACCAACTCAGCATTCACGTGTTTCTGGGGATACAAACTCCGTTCTTTATGCTTTTAAGTCAAGTACTTTGCTCAGTAAACTGTCTTGCTATCACTTCATTATATGTAGTTTAGGTAACTGGGTCTATTGTATTTTTCTATACATTTTATAAAAGTGTAATGGGGTTAAGCTTCAGGATCTCACATTCATGATTACTTTCTAATTAAATTATTTTTCTCAACATGAGCCTGCTAATTGTATAAATATTTGAATATTTTATTTGATCCATCAATGCCCCAAATTACAAACTTTCTTTGTAACTGAGCCTCAGGTTCTTCTTATTCTACCACACACACACAACCCCTATGCCTGGTTTGGACTTTGCTGGAGACTGAACTCAAGAACTCATGGCAGGCAAGTGCTCTGCCTACTGAGCTATATATTCAGCCCTTGCCCCTTAGCTTCTGTGTAATTATATTTTATTTAAGATTCCATTTTATTTGAGCAAAGTAAGAAACCTAATATATAGCATTAAATTGTGTAATATGCACATGATGTAAAATTATTGAAATAATCCAAATTGCAAGTAATAGATTAGAGACGAATGTATATTATATTCATTCTTAATGTGATCTAGCAACTGACAACATGCAAATTTTTAGCTTTTGTGTTGAGGACACAAATAAAATTAGATTTCTTCAAGGTCACTGTTAAGAGAAGCAAATTATATCATAGAGAACCATATTGTTTTAATATTGTAAAACACTTTGTATGATTGTTCAGGCTTTAAACTTGTCTTCAGTTAGAAAGGGATTTTATTTTAGGTAGGAAAAAACAGCTTTCATCTAGCAAAATGATCCTCTACTCTTTTTTTTTTGAGAAAATGACTGAAATGTCAAGAAAATGATGAGAAGGAAATTGCTTGGAAAATTGCACAAGATAACAGACACAAAACCTGGAAAAGTCCCTATAATGTCATAAAAGTTTAAATCAATGCCTGCACAGGAGGTGATTGGTTGTTTTGTCTTCTTTTTACTTAGATTAGTAGATTAGTTTTCTAATTGGAAGATATGGGTGTTTAATATATTTATGCATATATATGTATGTATATATAAATGTATATATTTGCATGTATACATATATATGCATTATAATGGCTACTACATTGTCATCATTTGATATATGAATACAGTACCCATTTATTAGAGTAATTAGCATATATATAATTTCAAATGTTTATTTTTTTGTTGAGAACAGTTAAATTATCACTTCTAGAGAGAAAAATAAATCATTAACCATAAATATCCTATAGTATTATAATTTTTGCAATTTTTTCTTTTGTGTAACTGGGTTTTTTTTTTGTCTGATTATAAGTCCATATGCCTATATTTTCACTGTCCTTTCCCTAATAGCCACTATTCTACTCTGCTTTCTATATGATAAACGAGGAAATGAAGCATTTTTACTTCTGGGCTTATTTCACTTAAATTCTAGCTAAACATATGCCCCATGAACACATGGTTTTTAGAGTTGAATAATGAATATTCCACAGTGTATGGGTGTGAAATTTTTTTATCCATTCATCCATTGTTAAACATTGTGAGGAATCCATATAGGGCCGATTGTGAATAGTGTGTAACCCTTTAATGTATAAAATTACTTTATTTTGATTAAAGGTTTAATTAATAGTTTATTAGTAATATTTTGAATTTATCATGAGAACATGTGGGAAATTATTTCTTCATTTAATTTGATTATGATATTCAGTTGTAGACTCCGTTCTAATGAATTATTTGAAACTTTGTGAAGAATTTCTTTTGGAAAATTGGTTGGTTTTGGATGCAAAAGAAAATTTAAATCTTTTATGATCTGCAATACAAAACTCTTAAGAAAGTTTTTATTAGTAAGCACAAGAATATAGTTGAAAGTTCTAATTCTTAAAGTCTTCTCAGTATTTTAAAATTACCATAAATATGTAAGATTTGATGTATCTTTAGCATTTTAAAAAATATTTAATAAATTAATGAACTAAAGTACTCAAAAAGATAACCGTGTATAAAATAATATTCAAATCATTTAAAACTTATTAATACAGAAGATATTTTAAGAAGAATAACAGCTCAACATTAAAGATCCTTTCTCAACGTTTTTACATTGTAGATTGTCTAAAAACTTTATTTTCTCTTTCCTTTATCTCTGTTTTTCTTCTTTCTACCTCTATCATTCAATCTTGACATTATCTTCATAAACACAAGTTTCTTAAGATAACAAACCCAAAATGTTTGATTGTGCTTCTCGACGTTTTTAATTCTTGTGGAAAAATCACATAAAGGTACATAAGCTAATCTGAGCAACCATTACGTAGTCCACTTGTAAACCCTAGCCTGTCTTCTTCTCTTCTACCAGAACATTAGTTCTGGTCTCATCAGACATCTGTGGTAGATTTCCATGCCCCACACCCTGCACCGATCTCCTGTTGGTCTCACAGATCTTTTCCTTCTAACCTTCTCTCCACCACACTTTGATTTCCCTAACCCCCAAAGCCAGCACACCCTTCCTCTTAGCCAAGAGGTTCTCCAGTCAGGACAACATTTAGGCTGATATCAGAGGCTTCTCAAGTTGTTGTTGTTTTTTTTTTTTTTTTTTTTTTTTTTTTTTTTTTTTTTTTTTTTTTTTTTTCCCACTTTCATCCCCAGATTTGGATGGAGCAGAAATCCTTCTGAGGTCTCCCTTTCCTCTCTAACTTTATCCCTCATGGATCACAAAGATCTCCTTCTACACATCCCTTCTTCCAACTAATCCTAGAATCCAGCTTCCAGCCGGAATTCAGCTGAGCAGGGCCAGGGCAGTACATAAACCAACCGGAAATGTTCATCTTTCCCTCGCGCAGTCCACAGAATACCAATGGCAGCACTTCCTGCCCAACCCCCTTCTTGTATCATGGTGTAGATCCTACAGATCTCCTCCTTCCAACATCTCTCCCCAACTCATAACTTTACCTCAGCTCCCAACTCCAGCAGACACCCCACTGCTGAAAACTCACAGGCAAGACTTGCCAGAAAACCCGGATTCCAGAGAACTTCCACGCCTAACCTCCATCTCCTGACTTGTTGCTTTACCCAAGCCCCCAACTCCAACATGCACACCTCTCTAACCCACAGAACACTTTTATCAAGAAATCACGTAGGCTGTCTGTAGATCTTACCCTCTCTTTATGTTCCGCTAAGTCCAAACCCTTAATTTCATCCATAGTGCTATAGTAGACCCACTGTGTCGACCTGTCTTTACGCTCCTCCCCAGTTCCAAGGAATCAAAATAAACAACTCATTTTTGAACACTCTGCTCTCCTTCCCCACGTGGAGCCAATCAGACCCCTAGCTCATACCCATTACCAAAGGTCAGAAACACAATTTACCTGGAATCCCAGTGCCCACAAATATCAAGTCCAAAGAAAAAATTCTACTAGGCAACACATAGGCATCACAATTGCTGAAATTCCAGGGTGCAAACAAAAACCAAAGAACAAAACACCCACCCAGTGAAAAGAAATTCAGTAATTAGCACCTAAGCCTATAATCAATGCAATCTTAGATGCCTAAATGCCAGCATAAAACATAATCAATAATAGTCAGGCAATATGTGTCCACTAGTGATTAGAGATCCTCCAACATGAGGTCCTGAATATTCCAACATAGCTGAAGCACAGGAAAAAGACCTTAAAACCACTGTCCTTAAAGATAAAATTAAATTTCTTCCTTAAAGCAATCCAAATAAACAGTGTAAGGAAATTAATAAAATGGTTCATGTCCTGAAAGTAAAAATAGACTCAATAAGGAAAGCTAAAACTGTTGAAATGACAACAGAAGATTTTGAACAGGAACTACACAGGCCAACTTCATGAACAGAAGAGATGGAAGAGAGAATCTCAGGAGTTAAGTATCTAACAGAAGAAATTAATATATTGGTCACTGTTAAGGCAAACAAACAAACAAGTAACAACAACAACACCAAAATACTTAACATGAAATATTTAGAAAATCTGGAATATTATTAGAAGACCAATTTTAGGAATGAAAGGCATCATAGGGGATGAAGAAGAAAACCAGCTTAAAAAAAAAAAAAAAACAAAAAACCTGGGAAGTTCCCTGTGTTCAAATTTTCTGGCTCCGTTGTTCTCCTTGTGTGGTTCCCATCCTCTCCAGCTCTTACTATTTCCCACTTCATACATACGATTCCATGTACTCTGCCCAACAGTTGGCCATAAGTCTCAGCATCTGCTCTCATACTCCAACAAAGGATTATTCATGGAGATAACCCAGAACCCCTACACAGATGTAGCATATGACAGTTCAGTATCCAAGTGGGTTACTTAGTAATGGGAAGAGGGACTGTCTCTGACATGAACTGATTGGCCTGCTCTTTGATCATCTCCCCCTGAGGGGGGAGCAGCCTTACCAGGCCACAGAAGATGACAATGCAGCCACTCCTGATGTGATCTGATAGACTAAGATCAGAAGGAAAGAGAAGAGGACCTCCCCTATCAGTGGACTTGGGGAGAGGCATGAGCAAAGAAAGGGGAGGGAGAGTGGGATCAGGAGGGGAAGAGGGAGGGGCTTATGGGGGATACAAAGTGAATAAAGTGTAATTAATACTTAAAATAAATAAATTAATTAATAAAAATAAGTTTCTTTTCTACCAAAAAAACCCCCTGAAATTATATTGAATAAAATATAAAAGAAAAAAAAATTCTTAGAAAGTGCCAGATTGATTTCCAAGGTGGTTGTACAAGTTTACATTCTCACCAGCAAAGAAGGAGGGTTCACCTTTCTCCACATCTTCTCCAACATGCATCATCCCTTGATGTTTTTGATATTAGCCATTCTGATGGGTATGAGGTAAAATGTCCCAGTCATTTTTATTTGCATTTCCTGAATGACTAAGGATGTTGAGCATTTCTTTAAGTGTTTCTCTGCCATTCGCTATTCCTCTGTTGAGAATTCTCTGTTTAGCTCTGTACCCCATTTTTAAATTGGATTACTCAGTTTGTTGATGTTAACCTTCTTGAGTTCTTTACATATTCTGGATATCAGCCTTCTGTCAGATGTAGGGTTGGTGAGGATCTTTTTCCAGTCTGTAGGATGTTGTTTTGTTCTGTTCTCCTTTGCTTTACAGAAGCTTTTCAGTTTTATGAGGCCCCATTTAGTGAGGCTGCAGGGGTCATTGGTACTCTCTGAGCTTCACCATGCCTCCCAAGGAAGACAAGAAAAAGGCTGCTGGAAAGTCAGCCAGAAAAGACAAAGACCCAGTAAATAAGTCTGGTGGCATGGCCAAAAAGAAGTGGTCCAAAGGTAAAGTTCGGGGCAAGCACAACAATCTAGTCCTGTTTGACAAAAGACAAATTATGCAAAGAAGTTGCCAACTCTAAGCTTATTGCTCCAGCTGTGGTCTCTGAGAGACTGAAGAGTCGCGGCTCCTTGGTCAGGGCAGCCCTTCAGGAGCTACTTGGTAAAGGACTTCTCTAGCTGCTTTCAGAGCACAGAGCCCACGTAATTTACACCAGAGACACAAAGGGTGGAGATGCCCCGGCTGCTGGTGAAGACGCATGAGCAGGTTCAGTCAGCTGTGCATTTGGAAAAATAAAACTTTACTAAATAAAAAAAAATAAAATTTTCCCAATTTAAAGGAGTAGATTCTCCTATAAAGATACAAGAAGGATACAGAACAGTTAACAGATTGGAACAGAATAGAAAGTATCCTTGCCACATAATCAAAACATATAATATAATATGATATATATAATATAATATAATATTATATTATATTATATTATATACAAAATAATATATATTATAGTATGATATATAATATGTTATAATATAATTATAATATATGATAATTATATAATATAAATTATATAAATTATATAATATATATTCTATAAATAATATATCATATATTGTATACCATATATCACATATAATATATAATATAGTTATATTTAATATTATTATATAATGTATATTAATATGTATTTTTAATATATTTATTAAAAGAAGCAAGGAAAACAAGACCTAATAACATAAAAGGCAGAACTACAAGACTTACACTTGACTTCTGAAAGAGACTAAAGTCCGGAAGGTCACAGACAGAAGTGCTGCAGAAATCAGAGGCCACCGACAACCGTGAACACTGTTGTACAGAGCAGAACTCTCAGTAACCACAGATGAGAAAATATTCCAATTTCAGTAAAATTTAAGCAGTTTCTATTATCCACAAATCCAGCCCTAAAGAAGAGGAAAGTTGATAGCACTAACTGCCTTCCTAAGGAAACTAGAGAGATCTCATATTAGCAATTTAGCAGCACACCTGAAATCTCTAGAATGGACTAAATAAACACACCTGAGAAGAGTGGAAGGAAAGAGACAAACTGAGGGCTGAAATCAATAGCATATAAACAAAGAGAACAATATAATGAATCAGTGAAATAAAGAGTTGGTTCTTTGAGAAAATCAACAAAATAGAGTAACTCTTATCCAAACTAAGAAAAACATGGAAAGATAATATCCAAATTAATGAAATCAGAAGCAAAAGGGGGGCGGAACAACAGACATCAATTAAATCCAGAAAACATAAAGACGTACTTTAAAAACCTTTATCCCAACAAATTAAAAAATATAAAAGAAATGGTTAAACCAGGATCAGATAAGCAACTTATTCAAATAGACCTATAAACCCTAGTGAAAAAGGGGTAGTCTTTAGAACTCTTTCAACCAAAACAAGACAAACAAACAAACAAAAACAGAGCCAAATGTTTCAAATTAATTAATTAATTTATTCGATTTACTTCCTGATAGTAGCCTTCTTACTTCCTCATCTCCTTCAGATGCCTTTCTCTCTCCCTCTTTTCCTTTTCCCCTCCCCTGTTACTCAGAGTAAAGGATCCCCCTCTACTACCACCAAAACACTCCAGTTCATCATGTTGAACTCATCCTCTTCTCCTATAGTCTGGTGTGGCAGCTCTGCCAGGGGGAAGTGATCAAAAAGCAGGTATCAAGTGTCCTATTGGACACAGGCCCCTCTCTCCTTACTAGGAAACTCACATGAAGCCTGAGATGCCCATCAGCTACATCTGTATAGGGGCCTAGGTCCAGTTTATGTATGGTCCTTGGTGCTTCAGTCTCCGCAAGCCTCACTGGGCCCTGGTTAGTTGCTTCTGTTACATATAAAACAAAATCAGTAAATGTAATCTGCCACATAAACAAACTGAAAGAAAAAACACACAATCATCTCTTTAAATACAGAAAAGGCCTTTCACAAAAACAAGCCCCAATTTGAAGTTGACATAATAGAGAGATTAGAAATACCATTACATGCTTAAATATAATAAGGTCAACTTGCAATAAGAAAATAGCCAATATCCAATTAAATATAGAGAAACTCAAAGAAATTCTACTATAATCAGGAATAAAACAAGATTGTCCACTCTCTCTATATCTACTCAATTTACTACTGGAAGTTTTAGTTAGAGAAATAAGGCATGTGAAGGAGATCAAATAATATAAAATATGTTTGCATAAGTCTAACCAAGCAAGAGAAAGCCATGCATGATAAAGAGCTTCAAGGTTTTTTTTTAATTTAAATTTTTATTTTTTTTCTATTAATTACAGTTTATTCACTTTGTATACCAGCTGTAGCCCCTCCTTCATTCCCTCCCATTCCTACTCTTCCTCCCTCATCTTCTCCCATGCTTCTCTCCATATCCACTGATAGAGGAGGTCCTCCTCCCCTTACATCTGAAAATAGCTTATCAGGTCGCATTAGGGCTGGCTACATTGTCCTACTCTTGGCCTGACAAGGCTGCTCCCCCCTAAGAGGGAGGTAATCAAAGAGCCTGCCACTGAGTTTATGTCAGAGACAGCCCCTGTTCCCCTTACTAAGGTAACAACATGGAGACTGAGCTGCCACGGGCTACGTCTGAGCAGGGGTTCTAGGTTATATCCATGAGTGGACCTTGGTTTTTGGTTGGAGTATCTTTCTCAGAAAAGACCCATGTTGCCCAGATTTCTTTGTTCTGTTGCTCTCTTTGTGGAGCTCCTGTCTTCTCCAGGTCTTCCTATCTCCCCCTTTTTCCATAAGATTCCCTGCACTCTGCCCAAAGTTTGGGTATGAGTCTCAGCTCTTCTTTGATACACTGCTGGGTAGAGTCTTTCAGATGCTCTCTGTGGTAGGCTCCTGTCCTGTTTCATGTTTTCTTCTTCTTCTGATGTCTATCCTGTTTTTCTTTCTGAGTGATGATTTGTCCCGTCCCACAGGTCTGTCAGCAGAGATCCTGAGTGGGGGAGTGGGTATGAAAAAGGGGAGAAGGGCGAGAGAAATGAAGACCGAGACAGTATCTCTGATCAAAGTCTCTGTTTATTATTTTTAGTATATCCTTTATATAGGCAGGGCAAAAGGAATGTAATTGCCTTTGGCAGGGTTACTAAGTGACTGGAAATCACAGGATGGCCTACCAAGATGTGCTAATAATGATTGTTTGGGAAGTTCCTCAGAAGAGTTACTTAGGAAGCCCTGAGGGAGAGGAGGATTTAAGGTATTTCAGGAAGATGATCTTATCGAAAGCCCCAGGTCAGCCAGGAATGCACTATTGTATCCAGGCAGTAGGTCGGTCAAGCCAGATGCCAAAATTCAAGGGGCAGCAATGTGCCAGAAGGACCCCTGAAAATGGTTGATCATCTTACCCAGTGTCCTCTTTCTTGCTTAGCTTCTTTAGGAGTACAGATTTTAGTATGTTTATCCTGTATTATATGTCTAATATCCACTTATAAGTGAGTATATACCATGTGTGACTTTCTGCTTCTGGGATACCTCACTCAGGATGATCTTGAGATTTCACCTTACACCCATCAGAATGGCTAAGATCAAAAATTCAAGTGACAATATATGCTGGAGAGGATGTGGAGAAAGGGGAAACCCTCCTCCATTGCTGGTGGAAATGCATACCATTTTTTAATTGGATTACTTGATTTGTTGCTTTTTAACTTCTTGAGTTCTTTATCTATTCTGGATATTAGCCCTCTGTCAGGTATAGGGTTGGTAAAGATCCTTCCCAGTTTGTAGGCTGTCGTTTTATTCTTATGACAATGTCTTTTGCTTTACAGAAGATTTTCAGTTTCATGAGGAGCAGATGCTGAGATTCATAGACAAACTTAGGGCAGAGTGCAGAGTATCTTACGGGAGAAGAAGGGGAGATGAAAGATTTGGAGGGGACAGGAGCTCCACAAGGAGAGCAACAGAACCAAAAATCTGGGCCAGGTGTCTGTTCTGAGACTTATGTTCCAACCAAGGACCATACATAGAGATAATCTAGAAGCCCTGCACAGATTTAGCCCATGGCAGCTCAGTCTCCAAGTGGGTTCCCTAGTAAGGGGAACAGAGGCTGTCTCTGACATGAACTCAGTGGCTGGCTCTTTGATCTCTTCCCTCTGAGTGGGGAACAGCCTTAACAGGCCACAGAGGAAGATGATGCAGCAAGTCCTGATGAGACCTGATAGGTTAGGGTCAGATGTAAGAGGAAGAGGACTGCCCCTATCAGTGGACTGGGGAGGGACATGGGAGGAGACAAGGGAGGGAAGGTTATATTGGGAGAGGACAAGGGAGGGGGCTACAGCTGGAATACAAAATAAGTAAATTGTAATTAATAAAAAGTATGAAATTAAAAAAAATAAAAAAGAAAGACCTGGAGGGGACAGGAGCTAAAAGATTTGGGCCCAGTGGTCTTTGTAAAGACAGATATTCCATCCAAGGACCATGCGTGGAGATAACCTTGACCCCTTGCTCAGATGTAGCTCATGGTAGTTCAGCCTCCAATAGGGTTCCCTATTAAGGGAGCAGGGGCTGTCTCTGACAAGAACTCAGTGTCTGGTTCTTTGATCACCTACCCCTGAGGGGCAGCTTTTACACATTATCATTAAAAAACTCAAAATTAACCATTTAAAAAAATTTTCAACTCTTAACATTTCAAATAATGCCAAATAAAACTATTATTAATTTATAATTATGAAAAAATTAAGTTTTCATATAAGACAACCATTCTTTAATATATTTTGATTATATGTAAAATCTACATTTTTCATATCTTTGTACTTTTCTCATTTTATCTTGAACCTTTTTTTGTTTAACATATATGTTTACATGTATGAACATAGACATAGACTTTATCCATCTTGGAGTTACTTTTGGAATGGAGTAAAATACACATGCTTTCATGTGCAAATATAATTTGCAGATTATCATGACAATATGAATTGTGCAAATTTTGTCTTTAATATTTTAATATTTCTAACATTTTTATTTATATTTTAGTAACATACAGAATTACAAGTTTCCTCATGTTTGATTCTACAAGCCATTCTTCTCTTTCTCTTTCCTATCTTCCTCCACCTTATCTGCCTTTATTCCCCTTTCCATTTTCCAACCAAGTTTTCTCATAGTCTCTGAAATCCCCCTCCTGTTAAACCTTTTCTTTTTTACTATGGACCCCTTTTTAGTTTCCTAGCATCTGTCCTCATAAATATTCATATGTAATAGAATGATCTAAAGTCTGCATTTTAATGAGATGGATTTGACTCACTATAGTTCTATCTATATATTTTTGAAATTCTCATAATTTTAATTTTTACGGCTGAGAAAATTTTTCCTATTTGTATAGAGCACATTTTTATTATCCATTAATCTTTACAAAAAAAAAGATGCAGAGAACAGAACACAATAGAAAGTTCATAAATGAACTCACACAGCTAGACACATATTTTTGACAAAATTTCAAAGACATATATTTGAAAGATACTGGACTATTCAATAAATGGTGTTGGAAAAACATTACATTTAGCAATAGAAAAATAAAATTTGATTAATATCTTTGAATTTGTATGACAATAAATTCAAAGTGGATTAAAGACCTGAACTTAAAATCTGTAACATTAAAATACAGGGAAAACCACTTCAGGCTATGGGCACAAGAAAAGATAATACAAAAAAAAGTACAATATTTGAAAAATGAAATTATAAAACATTAAAAATCCCTTTTCTGAAGGGAAACTGAGGAGGAATGGATATGGGGCAAAGAAAGGTTGGAGTAGAGGGCCTGCAAGGGGAGAAAGAAGTGAATACTGCAGATGGATGAAATATACGAGAAAAATAAATAAATAAAATAAAATTTAAACACCAAAACAAAAATAAGAAAATAACACAAACATACAGAAATCTCATAACCTCTCAATCAATAAATATGCTAGTTAACCAAAAACTAGTTTGTAGAAAAAAAAAAAAAAGTAGGGCTTGAGAGATGGCTCAATATTTAGTGACTACTGCCTCTTCTTCCAGAGGATCCAAGTTCAAGTTCCAACATCCACATGGCAGCTCACAAAGTTCTGTAACCTGAGTGAGTTCCAGTGAATCTGATAATCTGTCCTGGTCTCGGCAGGCACCAGGAATCCAGTTAGTACAAAGACATAATACAAGTAAAACATTCATAGATTTAAAATTTAAACATTTAAAAGAAGAAATGCAACTATTCAAGCCTGGAGAACCCTGGGTTGAAACTGACCTGAATGCCTCATTGTTAGCATTCATAATACTAAATGGTACTATGCAAGCTAATGAAGAAGAAAGAAAACCAGTAGTCTTAACCTGCTAAAACACTTATGAACCAAGTCTAACAACCATAAGGATACACTACTGGCAGCGGCAATCATGCCTTGTCAGTAAGGAGTACCTCTCTACAGTTGGACTCAACAAAAGGGAAAACCATGCCTGATACTGGAAACATAGCTAACTGCTCAAAGAAAGGGAAGTCACGGTCATTGGAGGAAACTCTACCACTTCTAATTTAACAAACCAAAATAATTCTTAACAGCAATCTACAAACATTTGTCTTAGCCGTAGATAACTGTAATCTTCACCCCTCATGGAGGAAACTTCTCTTTGCAGCTGAGGGAGACCACTAAAAAGAACACATAACCAATTAAATGCAAGTTGTGAAGCCCAGGCCCAGGGAGTACATCCATGAAATACTTTCACTTCTAAGGTTCAGTGAACACCGAGGAAGAATATGCAGAGATTTCGTAAGAGTCAGAGAGTAAAGAAGTTTGGTGTGAGAGGGTGTTGCTAAGTAACATGAGAAACTACACCAGAAAATCTCAAGAATGTAAATTCCCAAATATCAGCTGAACAAGGCTGATGTCAACAGACATGCCAAACTACACAGGGAAAAAGCACATAAGGCCTCAACTCTACAGAAAGAACCCATGACAACTGAAGGCAGCTGGGAGTCGGAAGAACACACCATTGGTTGCCCAGTGATAAGCAGCCCAGAAAACACACAAATATATTATATGGACTGAACAGGTTATATTTAGCAACACATATGTACATACAGCCACACATATGCATGTAGAAACAATTATTGAAATAAAGACACTGTGATTCTGAGGAGAGTGGGGAAGGGTACATGGGAATATTTGGAGAGTGGAAAGGAAAGAAGAAATATTTTTCTTCCACTGATTGTTAAGAAAGTGGTTATTCTTTATTTATGTAGTCTATGTGTAGTTCAACGTTCTCTTGGTTCAGAGACTAACCCAAAAATTGTAAGACATAAAAAAAAGCAAATAGTTTCAATTTACCTTTAACATATTAGCAAATAAATTACAGTTTCTAAGAAAAGTATTTCTATACTCTTCAACAATACTATTTTGATTTGCTTTTAAAAACTGATAAAATAATCCAGAAATCTTAAGCTTTCTCATGTTATAGACTCAGCACATGAGAATTATGTAAAAGTACATTTTAATAAGTAATGTGCTTGAAAGCTGTTTTGTCTGTTTCTAGTAAGGGAAGTGTTATTAACACAAGCAATATTCTTTTACTTATTTTTTTTAAGTCAGATTCTTGAGCAATTCTAAATAATATAAACTACAGGCACTTACACTATAATGCCCTTAACTTTTTTAGATCACTTCACTAAGATGGGTTTCCGGTCAGGCAGTTTTTCACTGGTTCTCAGAGCTATGTAAGCATAGTCCTTTTTCAGTGTCTGACCTACATGTTTTTTCTTAAATGGAGTGAGTCTGAAGAACGAGGCCTTAGGGATATGGCACTACCTAAGCTGTTCACTCTGTGTCAAGGAAAACATAAATACATTTTTCCCAGGTAGCAGGTTTTTGTGAGGTACTGTAAATTGTTTTGTGATAGATGAACCCTAGCAAAACACACTGACTCTGTTGGAACAATCAAAGAAACAGATTTAAGTAAAGAAATACACCCTAGGGTACACAAAGACATTATGTTATGAAACTTTGGGTGATGACCCTTCTGTCTTTGGAAAGACTGAGAACATACTTAAAATACTGTATATAATGCCACACCACCAGGAAAATACAGATTCGATATGCGGGAAAACAAAAAGAGTGGAGATGATCACATGCCTGCCTGAAAGTCTATAGGATAACTGAGCCACTTAAAATATAAAGCGGGTCTCTTAAAATTGTGCATATCTTTCTTTTCTGTTATTCACTTTACAGCTTGGTTTTAGTTCCCCTTCCGCCCCTACTTCCAGTCCCACCCTCATGCCCTTGCTCCATTTCCCCATCCCTTTGTCCTCAGAGAAGGGAGGCCTTCCATGGGTACCTAGTACATCAAGTCACAGAAGGACTAGGCTCATCCTCTCCCATTGAGGCCAGACAAGGCAGCCCAGCTATGCAAAAGAGATCTAAAGGCAGGAAACAGTGTCAGAGACAGCCCCTGCTCTAATTGTTAGGGAACCCACATGAAGAACAAGATGCATATCTGCTAGGTATGTGTAGGAAGTCTAGGCCCAGTACATGTATACTCTTTGGATGGTGGTTCAGTCTCTGTGACCCACCATGGATATAGGTTAGTTTACTCTGTAGGTCTGCCTATGGTGACCTTGACAGCTCTGGCTCCCTCAAACCTCCCTTCCACTCTTCCACAAAACTCCCCAAGCTCTGCCCATAGTTTCACTGTGGGTCTCTGCATCTGTTTCCATCACCCACTGGATGAAACCAGTCAGAAGATAGTTGAGCAAGTGTCCTTTTAGTATGGTGGATTATCTTTTGGTTTTTGAGGTAGAACTGTTCCCAATTTTGTGAGAAACTGCCAGGATGATTTCCACAGTTGTCATACATGTTTGCACTCCTACCAGCAATGGAAGAGTGTTCTCCACATCATGTCAGCATGTGCTGACAAAAACAACTTGAGTTGTAAGATGGAATCTCAGAGTCATTTTGATCTGCATTTCCCTAATGACTAAGGACATTGAACTGTTTTGGTTTTTTTGTTTTGTTTTGTTTTGTTTTTTGTTTTTTAACATAATCTTCCATGGTTTCTTCTCAAGTCTTTGCCCTTACTTCCCTCTTAATCAATCTATATATGGTTTTGTTTACAATTTTTTTGTTTCAAAAAAAAAAAAAAAAGGCCTGTTTAGACAACAGGAGAAAGATAGTATATATATGTATGTCCAAAATAGGTGGGTCCATGTTTGGAGTTCGTATGATGGTGAAATAATTTGGCTTGGGGTTGAAGCAATTTCTTTTAGTGTTCTGAACAATAGATGTTTTCATGAGTACACAGGAATATTCAAAGCGTAGCTACAAGCCTATCTGAGTAAAATTTGCAGACTGCCTTGTCACAGGTTGTCATGGTACTCTTAGAATTTGAAGCAGAAAATAGAAACTTGGTTGCTGTCCCAATTCTACCACTGGCAGAATTGCCTGTTTACAATCAAGGATGGTTCAGGCTCCATAACAGCCATTACTAGGAGTTCTCACTAGGATCACCCTCATAGGTTGCAGGAAATTTTTACTGCAATAGGTTTTTCACACTGTTGTCCAAATGCCCTTAATTCAGGTAGTCCTCTTTAGCACACTCCTACCCCTTGAACTCTGACTCCCTTACTATCCCCCCATTCCCATCCTCAAACACACCCAGTGCACCCACATAGTCTATTATATCTCTCCTGTCCAGGGAGATTCATGAATCTCGCCTTGAGCCCTCCTTGTTACTTAGCCTTTGTGGGTATGTGGCTTGTAGCATGATTATTCTTTATTTAATAGTCAATATTCTCTTATAAGTGAATTCACGCCACATTTGTCTTTCATAATCTGGGTTGCCTAGTTCCAGATGATTTTTTATCCTAGTCTACCCCTATGCCTACAAATTTCCAGATGTCTTTTTTTTTTCTTTATCCATTCTTCTGTTGAAAGATATACAGGCTGTTTTCTGTTTCTGGTTATTACAAATAAAGCTATTATCAATGTAGTATTGTTGTGGTTGGGTATATGGCCCAGAGTGGTATAGCTGGGTCTTCAGATAGACTGACTCCCAGTTTTCTGAGAAACCACCATACTGACTTCCAGAACTGCTGTATAAGTTTGCACTCCCTGCATGCATTACCCTCCCCCACATTAGTGGAAGAGTGTTTCCCTTGTTCCACATGCTTGCCAGCATGAGCTGTCACTTGTGGCATTGGCATGAGCTTTTCTGACAGTTATAAGATGGAATCTCAAAATAGTTTTGATTTGCATTGACAGCTCTAAATGGTTTGTCTCCATCAAATCTCTCCCCTCAGCCGTCACAGAAACCCACAATGAGGAGGTGGAAAGAGTGATAGAGATAGAAGGGATGGAGGATACCAGGAGAACTTGGCCCCGTAAACCAACTAAGCGGAGCTCATATGAACTTAGAAGGACAGAGCAGCTAGCACAAGGCCACAATGGGTCCATACCAGACCCTTGTATATATATATCATAACCTTTAGTTTAGTGTATTTATGAGATTTCTGAGAATGTGACTGAGTGACTTTCTGATTCTTGGGACATCACTTGTGGATGTGTTCCTTCTGTTGGTTTGCCTTGTCTAACTTTGATGTGATGGTTTTTGTTTTATATTATTATATTGTGATTTTTGATTTTTATCTCTTAGAAGTATGTTATTTCTTAATGAGAGTCAGACAGGGGGGTAGATACAGAAAGGAGGGAAGGAAGGGAGGAACTGGGAGAACTAGAGGAAGGGAAATTGTAATCAGAATATATTATATAAGAAAATAATCTGTATTTAATAAAACATTAAAATAAAAACCAAAAAAATAAAATAGCAATAAAACTTTTCTTGATTACTTATCACTCTACCCAAGGATTAGTGCATCTCTCAGCCCTCTTTAGAGAAGCTTCTTCTTTTACTAGACGCACAACTGGACAACAGTGAAAGTCCTTGGGATATTTAGCTCTAAATGGTAAGCTTATATTCCAACCCTTCCTTCCAATTTCAGGGGTCTATGCAAACGATAAGGCAGAAAGAAAAATCCCTAGAGTTATAGGTCATTTCAAAGTACGAGCATCTCCATTCAAGGAGGGACTGATGGACAGAACTTAAAGAGACTGTAACAACATCTGTAAGACCTATGCAAATTCAAACCAGAAAAAAGAAAAAATCTCAATGTGGAGAAGAAGAACGGTGCATGAAATACCACTCCAAACTAAGAAACTATTGCCACAGACACCTGCTAAAAGAGGAAAAAAATAAGTGGAGTGAAACTGGTTATACTGATTATACTCCAAACTAGGCTTCACATTCAAGAGTAGTTGATCAGCATAGAACAGACATCATGTTATTCTATTTGGTGTTTATTTTTTGTTATGATTTGATTATCTTTGTTTTTTCTTTTTTGTTTGTTTGGTTTTATTCTGAGAAACGTGATGGAACATGAAATTGGGACCATAGGGATGAAAAATGAACCTATTAGGATTCAGAGGAGGAAAAACTATAATCAAAATGTATACTTTTAAAATACATTTATTAAATATTTTTCAAACAATATACTTTAAAAATGGATTCTGTTTCTCTCACTCCTTCCAGATCATTCACAGCTCTCTACCCAACCAGCTCCATCCCCTTTCTTAATCTGTCTTCTTAGAAAGGAAACAAACAGGGAGAGTAAAATCATAATAAAAATAAACAAAAACAAAGAAAAAATACAAGAAAACATCACACACACACACACACACACACACACACACAAAGAGAGAGACCATAAACACAAAGAGAGACACCATAAAAACAAAAAGCATAAAACATAATCTTCAAACAAGGACCCTAAAAGACAAAAAAAAAAAAAAAGTGCTGAAGGAAATCAACATGTCTACAAAACACCTTCGAGTTTATTTTTATTTTGTGCTGACCATCTACTGCTGGGTTTGGGGCCTACCTTTAATTGCAGTTAATACAACCAATGAGACTCCTTTGGGGGAAATTACATTTCCCTCGCAAGCACGTGTCAACTGGGGATGTTTTATTCATTAGGTTTGGGAACCTGTGTCCATCTTCCCACCTCTCATTTGTTGGGACCTTGTTGCTTGGCTGTGTACAAGCCTTGTGCATAATCCCATTGTTTCTGTGAGTTCATATGTATATTACTCCTGTTGTATCTGGAAGACACTGTTTCCTTGGAATAATCCATGCTTTCTGTCTCTTATAATCTTCCCATGTATTTTTGTGCATAGCTGTCTGAGCCCTGAGGAGTAGGTTTGATGAAGACATCTTGTATATGACTGAGTATTACAAAACCTCTCAGTCTGCACATTGTCCAGTTGTGGGTCTCTGCAGGACGAAGCCGTTCTGATAATGGCTGAGTGAGGCACTGATATATGACTACAGCGGAATGTCTTTAGGAGCCATTTTATTGCTGTCCTCCTCTAGCAAAGCAATAGCATTTGGTTTTATCATAAGTAAGCCCGTGTTCTGTCTATTCTTGGGTTCTTTGCCACCAGAGCAATATAAGGCATGACTTCTATTGTACAGGAATTTTAATCAAGCAACATGGCTACTCTGGCAAGAGATTACATCCAAAGACCTAGGTTTTTGTGATCTTGCTAGAATACAAACATGCCCTTAACACACACCTTTAATCCCACACAATGATGTCTAATTGAGGGGCAGACAAAGTATAAATCATAGAAAGTTTTGGCAGAATGAGTCAGACGGGATACTCCCAACTCTCAGGAGAACGGACAGTAAAGAGGCTACTTAACAGCAGTGCAGGGGGAGAGCGGGCGTTTAGTTCAGTGCCGTTCAGTGAATGCTTTTAGCTTCAGCTGATTCTGTGCAGGTCCATTCCATCCTGTTCAGTTTGTGCCGTCAAGACAGTTCAATTTATGGAGTTCAGAGGCAGTTTTTTCCAAGCAGAGCAATTCAGTCATAACCCAAGAGAAGCAGGATTCAAAGAATCAGCTTGAAGAGGAGTTGCTCCAGAATAGCTGAATTGAACCAGCCAGCCAGGTAAGACAGCTAGAAAGGGTTAATTTATTTAGCAGTAAGACTCAGAGGGGGAAAACTTTCTAGGTCTTGGTTAGCAGATGGAGGCTGAGGCTAAATACTTCAAGGTCTGGGCTTGCAGAAGACTAGATTGTAAAAGAACAGAAGCCTCCAGGCTTAAGCCTAGCCATTTCTAGGGCACAGCACTCATCTCATCCCTTCATCTGAGGAAATAAAAAATAAAAAATAAATAAAAAAACATTACATTTGGGGAGTGGGTATGAGGTCTAGAGGCAGGGTTTCTCTGTGTAGTCATCTTCTCTGTCATGGACTTGCTCCGTAGACCTGCAAGGCTGTGCTCGAAGTCACAGGATCCACCTGCCTCTGCCTCCCAAAGTGCTGGGATTACAAGCGTGTGCCACCACACCCAGCTAACATTACATTTTATTAAATCAACGTTTTCAATTGCTGTTTAAAGATACATACAAATAAAACATGCTTTAGGAGAAATGCAATTTTATACAAATACAAACGATCAAGTTAGGATGACTAATTTAGCTTCACCAATAAATTTCTTCTTCTTCTTCTTCTTCTTCTTTTTTTTTTTTTTTTTTTCGGTCTCTAGTCTATGAAAAACCCCTTTTCATTCAGAAGTTGTTTTGTGAAATGAACTGTAGCTTTGTCAATCAATGTCTTTTTTTCTGTGATGAAGCTAAGATCCAATTTTTTTATCATGCGTTCCTATAGTAGAAAGTATGAGAATTATCTAGGTATGGTGACCTTTGACACTAGAGATCAGTTAGGTGAGGCAGGCAGATCACTGTGATTTTGAGGCTATAAAGCAAGTCTAGAACAGCCAAGGCTTCATAGAGAAACCCTGGCTCGAAAATGAAAAAAAAAAAAAAAAGTATGACAGTTAAAATCATGGTACTTTTACACAATGGAATACTACTCAGCAATTAAAGACAAGGAAATCAGGAAATTTGCAGGCAAATGGTGGGACCTAGAATCAATCATCCTGAGTAAGGTATCCCAGAAGGAGAAAGACACGCATGGTATATACTCTCTTATATATACCTATAAGATAGGATAAATATACTGAAATCTATACACCTAAAAAGATAAACAAGAAAGAGGACTCAGGGTAAGATGACCAACCCTTACTTAGAAAGACAAATGGGATGGACACTGGATGAAGAAAATAAGTAACAGGACAGGAGCTTACAGCACAGGGCCTCGGAAAGACTCTACCTAGCAGTGTAGATATTAAGACTCATAACCAAACTTTTGACAGAGTGCAGGGAATCATATGAAAGAAGGGGGAGTTAGTATGACCTGGAGAGTACAGGAGCACCACAATGACCAAATATATCAGGACACAGGGGTCTTTCATGAGACTGTTTCTCCAACCAAGGACCATGTATGGATATAACCTACAACCCCTGCTCGGATATAACCCATGGTAGCTCAGTGTCCAAATGGGTTCTCTAATAAGGGGAACAGGGTCTATTCCTGACATGATCTCAATATCGAGCTCTTCAATGCCCCCCCCCCCCAAGAGAGGAGCAGCATTGGTAGGCCACAGAAGAGGACATTGCAGCCAGGTCTGAAGAGACTTGATAAGATGGAAGGGGAGGAGGTCCTCCCCTATTAGTGGACTTGGAAAGGGGCAGGGAGAAGATGAGAGAGGGAGGGTAGGATTGGGAAGGAAGGAGGGAGGGGGCTACAGCTGGGATACAAACTAAATAACCTGTGATTAATATAAAAAATAAATAAATTAAAAAAACTCATTTGGAGGGGTGGAGTTTTACATGCAGAAATGACATAAAATATACCTCAAAAGAGTCTCAGGTAAGATCTTGACCTTTCTGTATAAACACAAGAAGTAATATTGGTAGATATAGCGGAGCCATCAATTAGTCTATATTATCCACATTGGTAAGCTTCACAGTACAGCCATGAAAAGTGAAAGGAAGAAATGCAACAAAGTCTAATGAGCACAATTACAGCAATATAAGCAGCCATTTATTGAAGAATTTTATAGAGCGTCCATGGACCTGTTTTCTGCTTCCGTGCATAAAATGGTCTTCAGTATGTTTTAAAATTGTCAGTTCACATTGTCCTTATTCCTTCCCACCTTTAGCCTCATTCCCCATAAAGTTTCTTACTATAAGAAAAGAGCTTTCATGTGTTTACCTTATAGGTGTCTAAGCACGACAGTGCTCTTTCTCCTATCACTGTGTTTTGCCGAACTGCATTTGTTTTGTTTCTAAGTATTAATCTTTACTCATTTATTTAAAGGCATATATTTATGATGAAAGCAATAAAGCTGATATCATTTAACCTACACAACCTAGATACCCTTATCAGCATGATAATATTACATAATTGTTAAAACAATGTAAAACATGGGGAATAGGCACCGATGAATATTTTTATATTCAGAGTGTGGCACAGCAGCTCTATTGAATGAGACCTCATTTACTATCTTTAATTACAGTTTAACTGCACGTTTGAAAGTAATTTTTAAATGGGTAGTCTTATGTATTCATATGCTCTCATAATACATTCTAAAAATTCAAATTCATTCTTGATTGAAGTCACAACATGAGGTTTAAATGTTATCTCATGGGCACTAATTTCCTCCTCCATAACTAGTTGTGTGAGTCCACATTTCAATTCTAAAGTCCTTTCCTTTCCACTGTAATATGTCTTGGAAGGTTTAAATCACACATTCAAGAAATAATTGCCATTTTAAATTGAACTCAGAGCAGAACAAACCAATTACTGTAGGTGCATCAGTGTAAAGCGTTTTGCTCTTTTACAGGCTGCAGCAGCATACACATTCCCTCTATCACTATTATTATCACGTTACCATTGCCTCTGTATTCACGGCCTGAAGCAGACTAAAAAGCTTCTAAGGAGATGAACATCCTTGAAGTTCATATTGGAATTTAATGGTCATATTTGACATAATTTAAAATATGAGGGATTTGTAGTTAAACTAATTTCTTATGCCCTCTCAAAATGTGAGGCTGTATTCTGATGGTAGAGCTAGTAAAAATAGAAATGTATGTAGTTTATTGTAGACATTAACTAGAGAGATTGAAATCTGCCCATCATTAAAGCTATCTTTCAAGAAGAGAGTCTTAAGACCCAATGTTTTATCAAATATCATTGTGACAAATAATAGACTATATGACGAACAGGTTTCTATTATCAGTAAGATGTTTTTACACTTTTAATTTAATTAATTTTATTCACCTACATGAGACAGTAATTAACTCTACCCTAGGTTGGCCTCACAATTATGATATTATTACCCTAGTATCATTTTATTTGGGACTGTTGAAATGTGCCACCAAACCTACCTCGTATTCTTAAAAATAAAAATCAGAGCTACAATTTGCCTACAAGAAAATGTACCTTACTGTAAATTATTTAGTCTGACAAATGTGTACAATGCCATCAAGATACAGGATAGCTCCATCACCTTTGGTAAAATACAGAGAATATCCATCACTTCTTGCTCTTTGCAGTGAATCCCTCCTTTACTCTGAGTATTGTTACACTTCCTGTTACTATGGGTTACTTCTGAGGCATTGAAATATTATAAAATGGGATTATGTAATATGTAATCTTCTTTCTACTCTCTTTTCCACATATTTTAAATCCATTCATAGTATATTTAACAAGAGGTCACTTTTAACTATAATATATCCTTATCAGTGTGCTGGACTTGTGAAATAATTTCATATTGGAGTTTTTACAAACTACAAGCAGTTTAAAATGAATATTGTAATCTTTTTTTTTTCTAAGCTAAGGTAGGTGTTCATTTCTTTAAAATATGTTTGTGAGTAAAGTTATTATAAAATAATTAGTGTATATATGGATTTATAAGACCCTGACAAAGTAGTTTCTCATTTTTATAGAAAGAAAATTTTGTCTTCCTCCCCTTTGGCCTGGTAGTCCTGTCAGGAGGAAGTGATAAAAAAAGCAGGCAACTCAGTCCATGTCAGAGATACCCTTCACTCTGCCAAGCAGTAGGCCTCATGTGAATAGATGAGCTGGGGTATCTGGGTTGGGGGTTCCCCTATTCTGAGGAATAGGGTGGAGAGGATGCAGGAGGAAGGGTGGGGCTGGTTGGAGAGGAGGGAGAGGCCTATGACTGAGATGTAAATTGAATTAATTAGTTAACAAAAGAGGAGAAAATAAAAGAAATTCTGTCCTCAAAATCTCATCAAAAATACCAATATCAATCATAGTGGAAGTGCAGAGAGCCTTCACTTTGATTTTTATATGCAGTTCTAGGTGACTAATGTTTATCATGCATATTTGTCTATATTAGCTATTTAGAATGCTCTTGTTGAAATATCTTTTTTTATTCATTTTGCAGACTATGAGTATTTGTCTCTAAGATTTGAACTGTATTTGGACTATAAGTATTTGAACTGTGAGGTTTCCTTCCTCACAATAAATCCAAGTATCGCATTGACTGGGAAAGCAGTTGTTTGGCTTTTAATAATCTTTATGCTGGAGGAAAG
The DNA here is from genome assembly GCA_010120015.1 of Rhombomys opimus. Taxonomy (NCBI): domain Eukaryota; kingdom Metazoa; phylum Chordata; class Mammalia; order Rodentia; family Muridae; genus Rhombomys; species Rhombomys opimus. Next base: position 31,986 of record REGO01000278.1, on the reverse strand, counting down.
GAGCATAGATTTACAATATATAGAGAGAATTGTTTGTGGCTAGAAACAGGTATTTGCACAGTTACCTTGGGAGATTATAATAACCTGACAGGCAAAATAAGGAGTGATGAGGATATGGCCCATATATTCACAGCTCTTGTATAGATTACATAGCTCTGAGTGAAAAGCTGAAAAGAATATAGCTTTGTGAAAAAAGTGAACAAAGTACAACTTAGAGACAAGCAAATGTAACATAGCCTTTACTTTAAAAAAATTATGACAAAAATTTAAACATTATTTTTATTTTTATATTTATGATCAGTGCTGTTATATAGACTACAGTGGTTTATAAATTACTATGGGGCTTAAAGAGGTGACACATGATTTCTAGTGCTGTACTGATAAAGCAACTAATAATGATATTGATAACGTATTTTAGGCATTCACTTTAGAGACAGCAAAAAGAGAGAGATAAATTAGAAAAGTATTCAAATAAAAAATACAGAGACCAGGCTTTCATACATACATGGACAAATACTCCACCTCCTCCCTTTCTCTCTGAGGTACATGCTAATGTGTATGTGTAGGAACATGTTTTTACCTGCACAAAGAGTAGGGAAGAAGCAATGGATGACTCTCTGACATATACGTTGAGGTGAGCTCTTTCAGTGAACATGGAGCTCAATATTCTGCCTAGACTAACCAATAGGACTCTTGAGCAATTTTCTTGCACCCCCATCAGTTCTAGGACCACACCTCACTTTTACTTTGTAAATGGGTTCAGGGATCCAGTCCTCATGCTGTGTAGCAAGCACTATCAAGCCCTGAAGAGAAGGTTTTCTGTTTAAAATTATATAAGCACAAAGCAGTGAAAATTTGAAAAAACAATTCTTGTAATTTTTACTGTAATCAGTTGTTTTCCTATCTTTATCTTCACACTGTACAAAGGAAAAATCTTAGTAAAGTATTATAGAGTCTAGAAAAATAATAACTAAGCAAAGTCACAGGGTTCATCAGGTTCTCCAGGAAAATAGAGACATTGAAGTATTTACTTTATTTTTCATTACAGTGAACTATCTCCCCAAGTCATAGATAGAAATATTTCTCAGGATGTACATTGAGTCTGACAGAGACCTGAGAGCCAAAAGTATTATAATCTGAAAAGTGAGGGCGCAGGAATCAAGAATGGATATTTCAGTCTGAATATGAAATCAGGAAAAAATTATCTCCTGTTTCAACTCCAGTCAGTAGGAGTCAGTTCCTTTGATTCACTTAAGTCTTGAGTTGCTTGGAAAAGAATACATAAAGAGAGACAGCATTAAAAAAGAGAGAGAGAAAAAGAGAGAGACAGCATTGCTTTTACCTTTTTACCCAAATGTTAATACCTAGAAACACATTCACAGATACAACCAGAATAAGATAAAAAATGATCATATGCTCTGAGTGCCAGTCAAGATCATACATAAAATTAACCATCACAGTAATATTTTTTCTTTCTATTAGTCTTTTTTCTTTTTAAAATTTTATTTATTTATTTATTTTATTAATTACAATTAATTCACTTTGTATCCCAACTCTAGTGTCCTCCATCCGCTCTTCCCAATCCTACACTTCCTCCCTCATCTCCTCCCATGCCCCTCCCCAAGTCCACTGATAGGGGAGGTCCTCCTCTTCCCTATGACCCTAGCCTATCAGGTCTCCTCAGGACTGGCTGCACTGTCATCTTCTGTGGCCTGGTAAGGATGCTCCCCCCTCAGGGGGAGGTCATCAAAGAGCCAGCCACTGAGTTCATGTAAGAGACAGCGGCCCTTCTTATTATCTGGTAACCCTCTTGAACACTGAGCTGCCATGGGCTACATCTGTTCAGGGGTTCTAGGTTATCTTCATGCATGGTCCTTGGGTGGAGTATCAGTCTCAAAAAAAAAAAAAAAAAAAAAAAAAAAAAAAAAAAAACAAAAAAACCCTGGGACCAGATTTTTGGTTTTCTCGATCTCCTTGTTGAACTCCTGTCCCCTCTTGTTTTTTTTTTTTCTCCCCCTTCTTTCATAAGCTTCCCTGTGATCTGCCCAAAGCTTGGCTATGACTCTCAGCATCTGCTTTGATACCTTGTTGGGTAGTGTCATTTAGAGGCCCTCAGTGGTAGGCTCCTGTCCTGTTCCCTGTTTTCTCCCTCTTCCAATGTCTATCCCATTTGCCTTTCTGAGTGAGGATTGAGCATCTCACCCAGGGTCCTTCTTCTTGCTTAGCTTCCTTAAGGTATACAGATAAATGTTTATCTTATGTTATATATCTAATAATCAATCACTTATATGTGAGTATATACCATGTATGTCTTTTTTCTTCTGGGATACCTCACTCAGGATGATCTTTTCTGGTTCTCATTATTTGCCTGGAAATTTCATGATTTCCTTGTTTTTAAATTGCTGAGTAGTATTCCATTGTGTAAATGGACCACAATTTCTGTATCCATGCTTCCATTGAGGGACATCTGGGTTGTTTCCAGATTCTGGCTATTACAAATAAAGCTGCTACGAACATGGGTGAGCAAATGTCCTTGTTGTGTACTTGAGGGTCTTTTGGATGGCTGGATCTTGAGGAAACACTATTCCTAGTTGTCTGAGAAAGTGCCAGATTGATTTCCAAAGTGGTTGTATAAGTTTACATTATCACCAGAAATGGAGGAGGGTGCCCCTTTCTCCACATCTCCAGTGTGTATTGTCACTTGAGTCTTTGATCTTAGCCATTCTGATGGGTGCAAGGTGAAATCTCAGGGTCATTTTGATTTGCATTTCCCTGATGACCAAAGACACTGAACATTTATTAAAGTGTTTCTCTGCTATTCAATATTCCTTGATTGAGAATTCTCTGTTTAGCTCTGTATCTCATTTTTTAATTGGATTATTTGATTTGTTAGTGTTTAACTTCTTTAGTTCTTTATATATTCTGGATATTAGCTCTCTGTCAGATATAGAGTTTGTAAAGATCCTATCCCAATCTGTAAGCATTCATTTTGTTCTGACAACAGTGATGCTTTCTCAGACAATTAGGTATAGTACTACCTCAGGATCCAGCTACACCACTCCTAGGCATATATCCAAAAGATGCTCAAGTATACAACAAGGACATTTGCTCAACCATGTTTGTAGCAGCTTTATTTGTAATAGCTAGAACCTGGAAACAACCCAGTTATCCATCAAAGGAGGAATGGATACAGAAATTGTGGTATTTTTACACAATGGAATACTACTCAGCAATTAAAAACAAGGAAATCATGAAATTTGCAGGCAAATGGTGGGTTATAGAAATGATCATTCTGATTGAGGTATCTCAGAAGGAGAAAGACACATATGGTATATACTCACTTATATAAACCTATAATATATTATAAACATAATGAAATTTATACACCTAAAGAAGATAAACAAGAAAGAAGACCCAGGGTAATAGGATCAGTCCTCAATTAGAAAGACAAATGGGATGTGCATTGGATGTAGGAGAAAAGAAGAAACAGGACAGGAGCCTACTGCAGAGGGCCTCTGAAAGACTCTACCTAGCAGTGTACCATGCAGATACTAAGACTCATAACCAAGTGTTTGGCAGAGTGTAGGGAATCATATGAAAGAAGGGGAGTTAGTATGATTTGGAAAGGATAGGAGCTCCAAAAGGACCAAATATATCTGGGCACAGGGGTCTTTTCTGAGAATGTTTATCCAACCAAGGACCATGTATGGATATAACCTAGAACCTCTGCTTGGATGTATCCAGTGGTAGCTCAGGAACCAATTGGTTTTTCTCTAGTAAGGGGAACAAGACTATTTCTGACATGAACTAAATGGCAGGCTCTTTGACCTCCCCAGCCCCAAGGGAGAAGCAGTCCTGCTAGGTCACAGAGGGAGATTTTGCAGCCAGGCCTGAAGGTACCTGATAATACAGGATCAGATGAAAGGGGAGGAGGTCCTCTCCAATCAATGGACTTGGAAAGGGGCAGGGAGGAGATGAGGGAGGGAGAGTAGGACTGAGAGGGAATGAGGGAGCGGGATACAGCTGGGATACAGCTGGGATACAGAGTTAATAAAATGTAACTAACAATGAAAATAAAAAATAAAAATAAAAATAAAAAAGAAATGCTCAACATCAGTAATTTGGGAAATGAAAATCAAAATGACCCTGAGATTTCACCTCACACCCATCAAAATGGCTAAGATCAAAAACTGAAGTGACCAAAGAGCAGGCCATTCGGTTGATATCAGACAGTCCCTCTTCCCAATACTATGTAACCCATTTGGACACTGAATTTTGATGGGCTATATCTGTGCAGGGCTTCTAGGTTATTACTATGCATGGTCCTTGGTTGGAGTATCAGTCTCAGAAAAGATCGCTGTGCCCAGATTTTTTGGTTGGGTTTCTCTCCTTGTGGAGCTCCTGTCCTCTCCAGGTCTTACTGTTTCCCACTTCTTTCATAAGATTCCCTGCACTCTGCCCAAATGTTGGTCATAAGTATCAGCATCTGCTTTGATACCCTGCAGGGGAGCAGCCTTACCAGGCCACAGAGGAAGACACTGCAGCCACTCCTGATGAGACCTAATAGACTGGGATCAGAAGGAAGGAAAGGAAGACCTCCCTTGTCAGTGGACTAGGGGAGGGCGTGTGTGATGAAGGGAGAAGGAGGGAGAGAGCTACATGGGGATACAATGTGAATAAAATATAATTACTAAAATAACAATTATTATTATAATTATAATAATAAACTCAAGTGACAACATATTCTGGAGAGGATGTGGAGAAAGGGGACCCTCCTCCATTGCTGGTGGAAATCAGTCTGGCATTTGGAAATCAGTCTGGCATTTCCTCAGAAAATTAGGAATAGTGCTTTCTCAAGACCCAGCTATACCACTCCTAGGCATATACCCAAAATATGCTCAAGTACACAACAAAGACACTTGCTTAACCATTTTCATAGCAGCTCTATTCATAATAGCCAGAATCTGGAAACAACCTAGGTGTCCCTCAAAGGAGGAATGTATACAAAAATTGTGGTACATTTACACAATGGAATACTACTCAGCAATTAAAAACAAGGAAATAGTGAAATTTTCAGGCAAATGGTGGAAACTAGAAAAGATCATCCTGAGTGACGTATCCCAGTAACAGAAAGATAAAAATGACATATACTCACTTATAAGTTTATATTAGCCATATAATATAGGATAAACATACTAAAATCTATAGCTCTAAAAAAGCTAAACATTAAGGAGGACCCTAAGGAAGATGCTTAACCCTCATTCTAAAGGGCAAACAGGATAGACTTCGGAAGCAGAAGACAAGGAACAGGACAGGAGTCTTCCACCCAGGTCCTCCGAAAGACTACCCACCAGGGTATCAAAGGAGATACTGAGACTAATGCCAAACTTTGGGCAGATTGTAGGAATCCTTATTGAAGAAAGACTTGGAGGGGACAGGAGCTCCACAAGGAGAACAACAGAGTCAAAATACCTGGGCCCAGGGTGGCCTGCAGAGACCATACTCCAAGTAAAGACCATGCCTGGAGAGGACCTTGACTCCCTGTTCAATGGAAGCCCATTAGCTGCACACTTTCAAGTGGGTTTCCTAGTTAGGGGTAGAGGAGCTGTCTCTGACATGTCCTGTTCTTTACCTTTGAGGGAGGTACAGCCTTGCCAGGCCAGAGATGAAGATGATATAGTTATTCTTGATGAAACCTGATAAGCTAGGGTCAGATAGAAAGGGAGGAGTTTCTCCCCCATCAGGACACTAGGGAAAGGGCATAGGGGGATAAGTGGGAGGGTGGTGGGACTTGGAAGAGATAAGGGAGGAAACTGCAGAGGAGATACAAAGTGAATAAGTTGTAATAAAATTATATAAATACAATTAAATAAGAAGGTATTTTGGCATGTCTCAAGTATATGGTGTTAAAATATGAATGGGCCTACTCCTAATTGTTAAATTTTATAATGTATTGTGTCTTTTTTATGATCTCCGTTCACTGGCCTCCGTTCAAATGATCCATAATATAAACATATGGCATCAATATAGCTGGATCAATGTGTACACTGTGAAACTATGTGTGGGCTGATCCCCTCTGACTGTATCATAATAAAAGAAACCTCTCAGTCGAATCAAAAACGGCTATTATTTTACTACTATAAATTAAAATGTCTTTCCAATTCTCTTTACAAGTGAAATAGAAAAGAGTATACTCATTAAACCCATAACGTCTGTCATACTCTATATGTGATGAGTGATTTTGTCTTGCGATGATGGTGTGTGTAGTCCAGTGGCTATGATCAAAGCTTCCATTTGGTTCATATCCTTGCAGAGAACAATGCTTCTCCAGGAGTGATTCTCCTTATGCAAAAGCCAGAGTTGACAAGTGAACAGTGTTATGGCACAGGCCTCTGCTCTTGCATTTTTAAAAGTTTAATAATGGTGCTAGTTTCTTCCATTCCCTTGCATTGTAAGTGATTTTGATTTAGTCTCTGGGGTTTCTGCTGTGCCTTTCTCACTGTAATAACCGACACTGAAAAGAAACAGTGTGGTTACTAGACTACAAAGTACACAATTTCCAATTTTGTTTCCAATTTTGCTGAGAAAATTATCACAGAGTGAATTCACAGGTTTTTTGAAATAGACTTTTGCAAAAATCTATTATCTTGTCCATACATATCCACACTCTGAGAAGATCATGATGGTAGACTCTTCAGAATATCTAAATAAACTCAGAGGATCACTGTATGTTTTTTCTTTCTTTTTGTAGACTATCTTCTATTGTAGATTGACCCATTGGGAAAAGGCTGATGATGCCATATTTTAAATAGTTATTTCAGTGTTTTTTTATATTGACTAACTTTCTATTATTTCAATTAATGCATTTTGATATTAAAGTTGGCTTCTGTCTGGAAAATGATAAAAATATTTATGACATTTCACTGGGATGACTTGCTCTGAGCGCCTTTATCCATTCCTCCTTGGCTATGATATTAACAGGAGCTAAATTTTTGCATTTCTTATATGCATTAAGGAGAGCAAATTATATATATCATACCTGGAAATTCTTCCAGGCTAAGCTCTTTTGGTTTTCTCAAGTTCTCATTTAGTAAGGTAACTGTAGCCTTCTGAGTGTGTGGATAAAGTGTCCATATCCAGGCTTTATCATATCACAACACTGTCTTCTACCTGGACATTAAGGACCCCAGTTTAGTGACTAATTCCCCTGTCATTCAGGAGAAGCCAGTGAAATTCTTAGTGGGTTTGATTGTTTATACTTTACCACACCACTGATGGTCATTGTGAGTAGCATAACCCCTTGAAACTTATAGAGAAGATATCCCTTGGTATGTCTTTGAGATCACAAGAAACGGTTATGTGGCATCTTTGCTTACTCATGTTCTATCTTGAGCCATCTGCCAGGAAGCTGCTGCATTTCTATTTTGCTCAGCATTGATCATCAATAGCTTTGAGTTTTTAAGATAGAAGCACCCTACGGAGAGGCTTACCTCATCCCCAGAAGTTCTTGCCAAAATGTTAATCTCACATGGTGAGAAACTGCTTCCAAGTAGATTCCTATCTATTCCTTCCTTTTCTCTGGCTACCACCCACAAAAGCCAATCTGATACGCCTTTGGTTCAGTTGCATATACTGGCAGCCAATTCTTAAGGCTCATATTTAGTATCATCTATGCTCCCTACATTATGATATGTGAATACTACATTTATGTATTCACATTCCAAATCTTTAATAAGTACATCTCAAATCATATTGACCTCATGCTATAAGTTCATTATAAAGCACACACAATGGAAGTTATAGGATCTACTTTAATGTATTAATTTTTTCCCAAATGGATAAAACTAATCTCGGTTATTGAAAAATTAGTGAAACTTAAGTGATTAGAAGAACATGTGATAAGTTTTGAGTAAAGAAAAGAGAAAAAGAAGAGAAATAACAATGGTATTAAGATACCAATCAAATAACCCAAAGAGAGAGAAGGATGATGAACTAAGAAGCAGAAAACTAGGAATTATTGAGACTCAATTCTAAATGGACAAAAATAATAGATAGTGGGGACCAGAATGCTGAAAGCATAATACTGGGAAGATACACCAAATGGCTTGATAAAGGATGTGTTTTTGGAATGTGAAAGCTGTCATTCAGTAAAATTAAATATACACAAGAGAAAATAAATAAAATGAAAAACAGCAATTGGACAGTTCACAAAGTAATTTATAGCTCCTTCAAATGTTATTGATGTAATCAAGTTATCATTTTTTTAGATGATTTTGTTTTTTTGTATATTATACTTTAAAAAATATAGTATTCCAGCTTTAGCACACAGCACTATATTTAGAAGTCATGTCTCTTTAGAAATTACATTAGCTTGACAGATAAAATTATATGCATTTATCAAGTCCAGAATAGTGTTTTGCAATGTGTATACATTATTGAGTGATAAAACATAGCTAATTGACATATGCATTACACCATATATTTATTATGTTATAAGTCAAGACAGTTAATATCTTTAGCATCCTTTAAAAACACGGTATATTGTGAACTATTATCACTTGAATACAAATGTTCTTCACAAGCTTATTTGTTGGATGTTGGTTATAAGCTAGTGGTAAATCTTGAAAAGCAGTAAAAATTTAGAATACATGCCATGATTAGTTAGTATGCCAGTGGTTCCATTCCATGCCTTTGAAAATTGTATTTTGACCCTGGGTTTCTTCTGTTTCCAGTCTCCCAGGAAGCAAGCAGTTTCTGCCATGTGGTTCATTCCAGTGATGTACTGCTTCATTATGGGTACAGAATCAGTAGATTCAAGGACAATGACTGTACCACCTCCTATGAAACTGAGACAAAGGAAATAATACCTTTCTTAAAGGTTTCTATGAGATATTTTTGTCACAGTAACAAAAAGTCTAACATATAAATTTTAGCCATGTTATAAAACAAATCTTACCAGATTGTTCGTTCTAGGCAGTTTAAACCTTTTGTACTTCAAGCAACGTCTCTGTACATCCCACCCTCCTACCCACAGGTCTTTGCATTTACCACTGACCTCTCCATTTGTAAGGCATCAACTATTTCTTCTGTATTTTCAGATCTGTTCATTCATCCTGACAAGTGTAAACAGGGGAACAATAGATCAGGATCACATTGGCACCAATGCATAGGCATTTATGGAAAAATTTGTGTTGGCACTCTTCTCTGAGGAGAAAGAGAGTAGGAATGAGTTCAGGGGATGAAATGGTGTCACTGGGAGGAAAGAAAGGATGGCCTGTGATTAGGCTGTAAAATGACTAAATAAAGTAATGATGAAAAACAGAAAATAAGCTTTACATCTCTGAAATAAATCTAACATCGATAAAAAAATTGAGCAAAGATGAATAAAGCCTTGTTTTTTTATTTTTTGTTTTTTTTTTGTTTTTTTTTTTTAGTATGGGAAATATTTTCTGAAACCTATATGACTGTGATCTAATACTTTTGGTAGTGAAAACTCAGTCCATGCTAATATTTCAAATAAAGTAATATTTTCCTGGTAAATTTGTGCTTTCATTTTCTTATTTGAAAAATTTTTCATATGAATGAATTTATCAAGGTGACATGTTCTGGTTTGTGTTTGATAACCATCTGGAAAATGAAAAAAAATATATATATACTCTTAATTTTGTTTACTTGACATTTTTTATCACTTTGAACTGTCTTTAACCATGTGAACTAATGATCAAATTTATAGTAGAATCTGTTGTATGTTGCAAGATATTTGATCCCATTATGAATACTGAGATTGTGAACTGTAAAACCTGTTTCTTGTTTGGTGTGACTCAGCCCTAGCACATACTTTTAATTTAAACATTTTGTGTTTATTACAAACAAGAGATTATGGTGTGACTCATCCATAGCACACACATTTAATCCCAAAGCTTTCTGAAAACAGGATTAAATAAAGAGGAAAAGAGGCAGAACAAGAAACCAGCTGACAGAGATTAAACAGAAAGGAGGGACTTTTAGTTGAAGATTATTAAGGACAGCATGGAGAAGAAAAGGGCTTTTGGCTTTTTCCTCTGGGTAGCAAGCTGAGTAGGAATGGCATCTATGTGCTTTCTTTGCCTCTTTGAGATAGTAGGCTTTCAGCACAGCATCTGGCTCCTGAGTTTTTATTGGTAAAGTAAAGGACTGAGGTTTAGTTTTATAGAACAACAGTTATATGTACCTGGGTTTTAATGGGTTATTTACTTGGGATGTAGATAATGAACTAAAACTGTAAAGGGTGAAGGAGCCTTACTACACACAGATTTAGATAACAAAACAGAAGTTCTTTGTGTATTATTCAAGATTGTTAAAGCAAGTGAGCTTCATGGCTTACTGTCCTGTGAATTATATAATGACTTTTCATTATATGAGAATTATGTTTCTTATTCAGGGTTATGAAATTTCATGTAGATAGAGAATAGTTAATCAGATGTTAGTCTATGATTTCATCTGATAGTTATAAAATCAAGATATTATGAAAGTTTGTACATATCACGATTATGGAATTTGCACATGAAACATAAAGTTAAGATAATAAACATTAATTTAATTTGTTTTTATTTCCTTTATCATATATTAAATCATATTATGTTTCTCAGAATTTAATGTGCTAATTAAACGATGTTTTTCAGGTTTACTGATGCATTAGGTATAAATGTATACCTCAAAGGAATCAGTTTTCTTAAAACTTTGAGACAAATTTTCTCTTTTTGTATTTCTCTGCAATATTGCTGATGAAATATATATATCTACATTTTATTTTGAGAATTGCAAACCATGTATAGATTGGATTTTTTTCTTTTCTCCTCCTCCCAAGTGTGACTAAATATTGAGTGTGATTTTGTTTTTTAAGATTAAAAATATCATATAATGTGCTTCTCCACAAATGTGAAACTTGCATAAATTCATGAAGGAACATTATCCTGACATATCTATCTTGAAATGATTAGGAAGGTGGACAGGCAAGGAGCTTGGAGAAAATACTACCTCCAAAGGCCAGTTACTATGACTTCATACTACATGTACAACCCCTTGGTAATCCCTGTGTGGAAAATGATTTTTCATTTTCTTTGTTTGTGATTCCAAACACTGTTTCACTCATCAGAACAATAACCTGATTTAAAATCCACCCCTAGAAATCTACTCATTTTATCTCTTCTCATTATTGGTTATATTATATTATATTTTCTGTCACAGTGTTTTCTTTTTAAAATTTTTATATTAGTTTATTTGTTTTATATATCGAGGGTGCCCCTTTCTCCTCCTCTCAGTCCCCACCCCCACATCTCCTCCTTCACTCTTTCCCTCTCCCTTCCCCCACCCCCAGAAAAGGGTAGCCCCCTCCCTTCATATTACCCTTCCCAGCACATCAAGTCACATCAGGACTGAACATATCTTCATCCCTTGAGGCCAGGCCAGGTAATGCTACCAAAAGGAAGTTATCTAAAGCAGGCAACAGAATCCGTGTTAGAAACAGCCCCCTACCCCAATTCTTCAGATGCCCCCTATGAAGATCAACCCGCCCTTCAGCTACATGTGTGCACGGGGCCTAGGTCCAGACCAATCATGCTCCTTAGTTGATGTCTCAGTCTCTGAAAGCCCTCAAGGGCCTGGGTTAGCTGTCTCTGTTGGTCTTCTTGTGAGGTTTCTATCCCCTCCAGGTCCTTCCTTCTTCCCCCCCAAATTCCACAGGACCCCCAGAATTCCACCCCATGCTTGGCCACAAGTCCCAGCATCTATCCTGATCCATTGCTGGCTGGAGCCTCCCAGAGGACAGTCAACTTAGTCTCCTGTCTGAAAGCCTAGTAGAGCATCATTATTAGAGCATCATCATCAAGAGCTGGCTCTCTATCATGGGGTGGGTCTCAGGTTGGGGCTCATTTTTGTTTAGTCTGTCACTCAATCTTTATTCCCTCAATATCCCTGTACTTCTTGTAGGTGGGGTAATTTTCACAATAGAAGAATATCGAATGGCTGAGAAACACTTAAGGAAACGCTTAATGTCCTTAGCCATCAGAGAAATGCAAATCAAAAACTCTAAGATTCCATCGTTCACCAGTCAGAATGGCTCAGATAAAAACAAAACAAAACAAAAAACAAAGTGACAGCACATGCGGACAAGGATGTGGAGAAAGAGGAACCCTCCTCCATTACTGGTAGGAGTGCAAACCTATACAACCTCTCTAGAAATCAATCTCATGCTTTCTCAGAAAACTGAGAATAGTTATACCTCAAGACCCAACTATACCACTCCTGGGCATACTTCTGAAAGATGCTCCACCATACAGCAAAGAAATTTTCTCAACTATGTTCATAGTGGCATTATTCATAACAGCCAGAATCTGGAAACAACCTACATGTCCCTCAATGGAGGAATGGATGCAGAAGTCGTGGGTACATTTACACAATGGAATATTACTCAGCCATTAAAAACACGGAAGTCATGAGTTTTTCAGGCAAATGGTGGGAACTAGAAGAGATCATTTTAAGTGAAGTACTCCAGACACAGAAAGACACACATGGTATGTACTCACTTATAAGTGGATATTAGATCTATAGTACAGAATAATCATACTATAATCCATAGACCCAGAGAAGCTAAGTAACAAGGAGGGCTCAAGCAGGGATGCCAGAATGTCACTCAGAAGGTGAAATAGAATAGACAGCAGAAATGGATGAAAAGAGGGAACTGGGCTGGATATGGAATGGGGAGGGAAATAAGGGTCTGGACCAGATCAGATGTGGGGCGAACAGAAGTGGGAGCGGAGAGAACTGGGAGTAAGAAAGGAAGCTGGGAGGTGTCATCTCTTTTTCAAGCTGCAGGCCTGCAACTGGACTGGCTCCTGGGAAGATATGTGTGTGGCTGGCTGAAACTATTAGCAGGGAGTGGGTTGGGGAGACATGAAGACTGAGGTGACCACCTCCTAGCCAGGAAGGATTGATGGAAGAAGGGGAACAACAACCCAATGACAAAACCTGTGTCATAGTGTTTTCTGTAGATATAAGAAGATACTAACTTTTTTTTTTTTTTTTTACTTTACTTAATGGGAAAAGTTTATTTGATTATAACACCTTCAATTCATCCTAAAGTAAGTAGTGTTTAAATATGTAATAGAATTTTACTTAATGCCAGATGGAACTAACAGTAGATAAATGCAAATAATGAGAGGATTATTACCTTACTAATGAAGTGAAACAAAATTTCATGTAATAATGGTGAAGAAAAAAAATAACTCTAAATTGATAATGCCCATACTGAAGTTCCAACTCACAGGAATGAGGAAGTGTAACATGCTTAATATGTAATTCATTCATAAGATGTAATCAGGCAATGCTGCTTAATGGTAGAAACATGACATACTTGGAATACTGTTTAGGCTGTTCTCATTTTTCATCCTGCTACTATTAATTGGTCTGCAATGACACGAACACTGCAAACTTCTAATTTCGATTACTGCGTATCTACCATATATTCTTTACAAAAAATGTAATTTATATATTTTAATTATAAAAACACAGCTAATGTAATATTTAATTTTTAATAATGATTAGAAATACTTTTATAATTTTAAATACACATGCAGTTGTGAGGTATAGTACATGATATCTCATATATCCTTTACCTAATTTCATAAGTGGTGATATAAAGTAACGATAGAGTACAGTATCAGAAAATATATGTATAATGATGATACAGAGCATTCTAAAAACACGTAAACTTTTGAAGCTTTCTCAGTATTCACACACACAAAAAAAATCATAAAATCATTTTGCATTTTTCCTGGCATAATTTATCTGTTATCTGGAAATAGATATCAGAATGATATATTCCCAATTGCTACTGTCTTAGCATTTTTTCCTGTTACTGTGTAAAATATTTTGACAATTAAAATGTATGGTAAAAAGGATTTATTCAGTCACATAGTTCAAGGCTACAATCTATCAGACTACCATGGCAGGAACATAAAATCTGCCAGAGTTTAAAACAGCCCCCACGTTTAGTAGAGCGAGAAAGCTGAATATGTGCTGCTTCTCAGCTACTTTTCTCCATTTATATAATTCATTTCCCATTCAGGGAATGGTGCCATCCACACAGGATAGGTCCCCTTCTTGTTTAAAGTGAGTATGGTAATTCCTTATGGTCATGCCCTGAGGACCAGCTCCCAGGTGATTTTAGAGTCTGTCAAGCTGAAAATACAATCAAATCATGGCTACTACATTAAATTTCCCCCATCATTTGATTAATCCTTGTGGTACTGATTCCTGAAGCCCCAACTTCATGAAGACTTTGTAGCAGTCTCTCACTGAACTATACACTCAACAATTAACTGGTGTATCTCTTTAAACACCTGCAAAAATGATAGTAATTTTTCAAGTTTGGATATTTTTAGTGTTACTTGTATACAAGTCAATTAACCTCATTCATTCAGATTTTTCTTTCAATTCAAGTGTCATGAAAATCATTAAACATATATACTCTTTTGTGTGTACATATTTGTAAGCATATATGTACATGGTAAGGATTTAGAGGAAGGAGTGTCAAGAAATAATGTAAATACAGTACTTGTGTGAAATTACCAGAAAGAAAGTTTTCATCAAAACTGATCCTTTGAACAATGGCTATCTATATAGCCATGGAAGTGTAATTACATATATATGATATGTATTTATGCAATATATATTTATATTATCTATCAGTAGTCATCCCTTAACTGATTCTACTAATCAACTCCTTTTCTATTTCCCATAATACCTCCCATCAATTATTTTGTTAAAGTCTTGTGTCTACCATGTGAATAAGCTTATCTTTTAGTTACAAGTCATTAGTTAAATGATAACTTCTTCATCATGTCTATTGTATTCTCACTTAAATTTTTGAGAAGCCTGTGATTACTAAGATGGAAACTAGAATTCAGTCCTATTCACTAAGCCGCATGGAGAAGGAATAGTCAAGAGAAATGTTGCGCTGTAGAACTATTTATTCTGGCCATGACTTGGCCTTTCCCTTTGGATGTCAGTCAGTGGTTACCCTAAGTATATCAGCACAATATTGGTCCAATGAACTGCCTGCTATGTAGGACTTGGGGGAGGGCTCAAAATATCATGCCCTTCCCAAGGGTATATAGATAGCCATTAATTTGAAGAAAAGTTTTTTTAATTTAAACTTTCACTACCTGAGAATTTCACACAGGCACTGCATTTACATTGTTTATAGACCTCAATCTCCTTCCTCCAACTCTTTCCTGTGTGCACATATGCACATATATCTGTACATACACACACATATATATATATATATATATATAACTTAATGAGTCCATTTAATACTGTTAATATGTACAGGTGTTCAGAGCTGACTAGTCACCAATTAGAGACATTTAGTTTGTTCAATGTTTTGAAATAATTTATCTATTACGTGAGAATTTTATGTAACGTATTTTCATCACATTCACAGCCTCAACTGCTCCAGGATCTGTCTCTACTTCCTTACCTACACAACTGTGTGTTATTATTATTATTTTTTAATCCGCAAAGTTCCTTTGTATTAACCAAGCAGTCTTGCATGTGGACTCTTCTTTGGAGCCTGGTTAACACACCAGGGGTAACATCCTTAAGAAAAATTGGTTCCGTAGGCACAGCATTTTGAAGGCTAGTTGGTAAGGATGAAACTTTCTGGTCTGTACCCATTTAATTTCTCCATTTACATTTTTTTCTTTTTCTTTTTTTTTTCTTTTATTTTTTAAAATTTCTTTTCACAATTTATTCATTATATATTTCAATGGAAACTCCTTCTCTCAACTCCTTCCAGTCCCACCCAACCTCCATCTTCCTTCCTGTCTCCTTCCCCTAGTCCATTGAAAGGGGAAGTTCTCCTCTGCTGCCAGCCCCTAGCTTATCAACTCTCATCGGGACTGCCCGGATCCTCTTTCTCTGTGGCCTCTCAAGACCACTTAGCCAGCGGGAAGTAATCAAGAAGCAGGCATTCAAATTCATGACAGAGGCAGCACCTGCTCCTCTTACTAGGAGACTCACGACTCACGTGAAGATTGAGCGACCAATCAGCTACATCTGAACAGGGTGTCTAGTTCCTCTCAATGCATGTCCTTCATTGGTGCATCAGTCTTTGCAGGACCCCCTGAGCACAGATTTGGAGCTTTGTGGGGCTCCCTGTGGGGCTCCTGTCTCCTCAATGTCCTTCTATCCACCCCCACTTCTTCTATAAGACTCACTGCACTCTGCCCAAAATTTGGCTGTTTATCTCAGCATCTGCTTCAATCTTCTTTTGGGTGGAGTCTTTCTATAGTAGACTCCCTTCCTGTTACCTCTTTTCCATCACTTCTTGTGTCTATCCTGTTTGCCATTCTGAATGAGATTTAAGCATCCTCCCTAGGATCCTCCTTAGTGTTTAGCTTCTTTAGGTCTGTATATTTTAGTATGGCTATCCTATTATATACGGCTAATGTTTTGTATGTATCATAAGGTGCGTTTGGTCTATAGTTTCACTCCACTGTTTCCTTACTCATTTTCCATTTGAATGTTCTAGTCATCTTTGAAATCAAACAATCTAAAGTCTTCTAATAATTTATTAGTGTTCTTTATATCTTGAATTCTGTCTTTTTATGCTTTGTATGTAGTATCTGTATATTTTACACACACACACACATGCAAACACACACATACATACATACATATACTGATTTATAGATCAGTATCTTTGTGAGTGGATATATGACTCATTTGCAAATATTCTGTATTTCTTTTAAATTACTGTTTAATATAATAAATTTTGCTATTTGAGAGAGTTATCTTTTAATTTAGTCTAATGAAATACTATCATTACTTTTTCTTTGGGTTAACAATTACGTGAATATTTTCCTTTTCCCTATTTTAAATATATCTTTAGCATATTAATGTGTAAGAAATGTGTATGTGTGTCTCTGTGTATGCAGATATAAATTGCTCAATGTACTTTGAAGAATTTAAACCACTTACATTCTAATTAAAGTATTTATTCATAGTGAAATACCATTGCTGCTTTATTGTTTCCAATGCATGTTGTAGCTAGTTTTTCCTTTGTTCTTTTGTTGTCTTACTGCTTCTGTTATGTTTAGTAGTAATATATTTTGTTGTATTTGTCTTTAGTACTACAGTCCTTTCTGTACATTTTTTTAGTGGTTACTATAGTAAAAGGCTCATAAAACATAAGGAATATACTTTATATATCAGACACAGGCCCCCTCCCCTTACTAGGAAACCCATATGGAGCCTGAAATGCCCATCTCCTACATCTATATAGGGGCTGAGGTCCAGTCTATGCAAGGTCCTTGGTTGATGTTTCAGTCTCAGCAAGCCCCTCTGGGCCCTGTTTGGTCTGTTGGTCTTTTTGTGGAGCTCCTGTCATCTTCAGATCCTTTTCTTTTTTTCCTCCCACTTTTTCACAAGACTCCCTACATATAGCCCAATGTTTGGCTGTGAGTCTTGGCATCTGTTTTGAGGCACAGCTGCGTAGTGCTTCTCAGAATGACAACTCTGTTAGGGTCCTGTCAGCAAGTTTAGCAGACATAGAGGGCAGCAGTTCATAGAGACTAGAGAAAGAACACAAGCAACAAAACTCTGAGTGTTTTCTTAATTAGTGATTGGTGGAGAAGGGCCCAGGCCATTGTGAATTGTGCCACCCCGGTGCAAATGATTTTGGATTCTATAATAAAGCAGGCTGTGCAAGCCATGTAGAACACATCAGTAAGCAGCACCCCTCCGTGGTCTATGCATTAACTCCTTCCTCCAGATTCCTGCCTTGCTTGTGTTTCTGTTCTAACTTCTTTGATGACAAACAGTGCTATGAAATTATAAGACAAATAAACCATTTTCTCCCCAAGTTACTTTGGTCAGGGTGATTTACCTTAGCAAGAAAAAGAAATTAAGAGAAATCAGTACCAAAAGTGGGGTATTCCTCTGGAAAACCTGACCTTGTTTTGGGGATTATTGTGGAAAGGACTTTGAAACATTTGGCTAGAAAATCCATTGTGTTTTCAGAGCTCAGTTCTGTAACAGCTTGGAAGACAAGAATGTTGAGAGGCCTCACTTGTCAACTTTCAGAAGGTTGTTTACAGACATTATTTATGCCATTTGTTATTCTGAATTAATATACTGTGGTTTGGGTCCACCAAAGCTGAAGAATTAATCATGATTAACAACAGAGCAGCGCCACTGAAGCAAAAGCTTTGCAATTGTCACTGGTTAGCTTGATCTGAAATATTAGTGGTGATTAAGAAGTGGTGCATCCCAGGTAAAATCTGGGAAGTGCTTCATGAAACTCAGTACACAGAAACTATTTTTCAGATGTAGCCAAAGTTATACCTCATGGTGATAGTGGAACTTGGGAGTGTAAGAGTGACTCAGGCATGAAGAATCATGGAGAGCAGCTAAGGCATGGCAGTGTGAGAGGACAGGGGAGGCCATAGGAAAAGGTGTATTCTCAGTATCAGTTGAAGGCCTAGGAATGAAGGGATCTTTCAGAGAATTTGAGGCTTGATACCATGAATAAATCCTATGAAAGGACACTGGTGAAACTGCAGCCCAACTGCAACAAAAGCCCCCCAGCACGTTATATATAATAGCACCATGGTATAACTATCAAGAACAGCAGCAGTGATAGAGTGGAACCTGCCCAAGTTTAGAAGACAAACTATGTCTTCTGATAGCAGAGGTGCAGAAGTGACCCAGCACTTTGGAGGTGCCCAGAAGATTGGGAGTGCATTCCAGACATTGAATGTTGCATTATTATTGGGAGTTTAATTTTGCTTTGATCTGGCTGTGCCGTAATTCTTCCCTCTAGAAGTAAGAA
The DNA here is from genome assembly GCA_010120015.1 of Rhombomys opimus. Lineage (NCBI taxonomy): Eukaryota > Metazoa > Chordata > Mammalia > Rodentia > Muridae > Rhombomys > Rhombomys opimus. The sequence goes on along the minus strand of REGO01000278.1, from coordinate 13,112 downwards.
GCTATTTTAAATTAATTTTTATTTTTACAAGAGCCCAGAGTTGAAACAGTTTGAACTTTTAAAAGAGATTTTTGGATTTTTTTAAAAAAAAGATTAGATATTTTAAGGGACTTTACTTTTAATAATAATAATAACTCTGAATCTGTAAAAACTGTGGAAAATTTAAAGTTATTTAAGTTCTTAATGTGAGATTCTGGGAATCAAAGAGAAAGGATGTGCTTAATGGTATTGTGTTTGTGTGTCAAGGGAACAAAGGTCAATTGTGCAGCGTTGTTTTATGCCAGGTTGACACAATTTGAAGCAATCTGAAGGAAGGAAATCTCAATTAATCATTTTTTACAAAGTAAGATCAGGCTTCAGGGCTAAATTTTGCTGGCTTCTATAAGAATCAGGCTGAGAATTCCACCAATAGAAATAGAAAGCCAACAAGTGGCACTCCTCCAAGGCCTCCACTCCCAAAGATCCTTTGATCATGATGTTTTTTCTTAACAGTAGAAACGCTAAGACAAACAAAATATTCTCCATTATCAGAAACTTTTACACTTTGAAATGATTGTGTGTCATTGTTGTTAAATAATTATAATCTCTTTAAAATGGTAATAGGAATTTTTGTCATAAATTTACAGAAACAGGTATGATTGTAACTTTCTTTTTTTTTTAACTTTTATTAGATACACTTCATTCATTTTGTATCCCCCCATAAACCCCTCCCTCCTCCCCTCCTAATCCTACCCTCCCTCCCCCTTCTTCACGCATGCCCCTCCCCAACTCCACTGATAGGGGAGCTCCTCCTCTCTTTCCTTCTGATCTTAGTCTATCAAATCTCAACAGGAGTGGCTGCATTGTCATCTTCTGTGGCCTGGTAAGGCTGCTCCTCCCTCAGCTGGAGGTGATCAAAGAGCAGGCCAATCAGTTTATGTCAGAGGCAGTCCCTGTTCCCATTACTATGGAACCCATTTGGACACTACACTGCCACGGGCTATGGGCTACATCTGTGCAGGGGTTCTAGGTTATCTCCATGCATGGTACTTGGTTGGAGTATCAGTCTCAGGAAAGACCTCTGTGTTCAAATTTTCTTGTTCTGTTGCTCTCCTTGTGGAGTTCCTGTCCTCTCCAGATCTTACTATTTCCCACTTCTTTCATAAGATTCCATGCACTCTGCCCAACAGTAGGCCATAAGTCTCAGCACCTGCTTTGACAGTCTGCAGGGCAGAGGCTTTCAGAGGACCTCTGTGGCAGGTTCCTAGGTTGTTTCCTGTTTTCTTCTTCTGATGTCCATCCTCTTTGCCTTTCAGGATGGGGATTGAGCATTTTAGTCAGAGTCCTCACTCTTGATTAGTTTCTTTAGTACAGATTTTAGTAGGTTTATCCTATATTATATGTCTATATGAGTGAGTATATACCTTGTGTGTCTTTCTGTTTCTGGGACAGCTCACTCAGGATGATCCTTTCCAGTTCCTACCATTTACCTGCAAAATTCATGACTTTCTTGTTTTTCATTGCTGAGTAATATTCCATTGTGTAGATGTACCACAATTTCTTTTTTTTATTTTTTTATTTTTTTTAATTTTATTTTTATCAGTTACATTTTATTAATTCTGTATCCCAGCCGTGCCCCAAACCCTCATTCCCTCCCAGTCCCTCCCTCCCTCCCTCATCACCACTGTGCCCTTTTCCAAGTCCACTGATAGAGGGGGACCTCCCCCCATTCATCTGATCCTGTTTTATCAGGATGTACCACAATTTCTGTATCCATTCTTCAGTTGAGGGGCATCTGGGTTGTTTCCAGCTTCTGGCTATTACAAATGAAGCTGTAACAAACAAAGAAACACTTAAAGAAATGTTCAACCTCATTGGCCATCAGGGAAATGCTAATCAAAACGACCCTGAGATTTCATCTTACACCCATCACAATGGCCAAGATCAAAACCTCAAGTGACAACACATGCTGGAGAGGTTGTGGAGAAAGGGGAACCCTCCTCCACTGCTGGTGGGAATGTAAACTTGTACAAACACTCTGGAAATCAATCTGGCACATTCTCAGACAACTAGGAATAACACTTTCTCAAGATCCAGCCATACCACTCCTACACATATACCCAAAAGAGGCTGAAGTACACAATAAGGACATGATTGTAACTTTCATACTAAATTATGAGACATTTGATGGCCTTATGAATTAATCATTTTCACCTTAAAATATTGTATATTTATAATAACTTGGTGACATATTAATATTTACTTTATATTCCCACAGAAGTTAATTATTCTTAATCTTCATTTACTATTTTTCATTACTCCAAAATCTCTCAATCCAGGACTGTCCTTTACTGTCATTCAGGTACTATTTCTTTTCTTTTTTAATTAAAATTTTATTTTTATTTTTTTATGTTTACAGTATTTTGGCTCATGTGCACCTGCTCACCAGAGGGCACCAGATCTCATTATAGATGCTTGTGAGCCATCATGTGGTTGCTGGGATTTGAACTCAGGATCTTTGGAAGAACAGCCAGTGCTCTTAACCTCTGAGCCATCTCTCCAGCCCCCAAATTTTTATTTTTATATTAATTACTGTTCATTCACTTTATATCCCAGCTGTAGTCTCCTACCTCTTCCCCTCCCAACCCCACCCTCTCTCCCTTATCTCCTCCCATGCCTCTCTCCAAGCCCATGGACAGGAGAGGTCCTCTTCCCCTTCCATCTGACCCTATCTTATCAGGTCTCATCAGAACTGGCTGCCTTGTCCTCTTCTGTGGCCTGGCAAGGCTGCTCCCAGATTCAGCAGAGGTGGTCAAAGAGCCAGCCACTGAGTTCATGTCAGAGACAGTCCCTGTTGGCCTTACAATTGAAACCACTTGGATACTGAGCTGTCATGGGCTACATCTGAGCAGGTATTCTAGGTTATTTCCATGCATGGTCCTTGGTTGTAGTATCAGTCTCAGAAAAGACCCCTGCAGGCACTATTTCTTATTGTAACAAAAATTATCACATACTCTCAGTGCTATATAGGAAAAAATAGAACAATCCCATCACGGAAACCCTATGCATTACATATTATGTAAATGTAGGCTATGAAATAAGCTTCTGTAATCTCAGCTATATTGTTGTAAGATGACTCTTTTTGAAACACTTTCACATTTTTGGGATAAAGAAGAAAAACATGAAATTCAGAACTGATATGTAGGTGTCTTAAGAACTAAGTCCACACTAAGTCACTTATGTATAATTTGTTTTCTGAGAGGCTTAATTTAGACTTTTTGCTAAAACCAAGAACAAGAATATGATACTTTGAATCACTTGATGCTGAGCCAATTCTATACCATAAGTGACGATAGCCAGATTGTTTCATGCGTAAAGTGTTTGCTATGAAAATTTGTGAGCTGAGTTTGAGTCCCATAACACATGAGAAGCAGAAAAAGAGAAACTGATGCCGCTAATTGTTTTTTGACCTCCACAGACACTGAATCCCATGTGTGCTCACCTGTCAACAATAATATATATATTTTTAAAATTTGGAGTATGGTCTTGCTTTTTCTCACCATGTGATGCCTTCTGTCATAGTCTGATTCCAAAAGGTTTTCCTGATGCTGAGTAGAAGTTGAAGCCATGCTCTTCACTTCCATCTTTCATAAGCTTTTTATGAACAGAGACCCTCAATTTATGTTTAAGTACTCATAAATAATACTGTATAAATTTGTAGCATAAGAAGTTTATACATTTATTTGAATTCTGTATTTATGCATATCAAGTAAGTTTAAATACATGCTTTATATAAGTGATGCATGTATAATCTATACATACTTACAAAATGGTTGTAAATATATTCATTTTAATATAAAAGTTTTATTCATTTGTATACATATATATTTATTTCTTTTCTTCTTTAATTTTTAAAGTTTGTGTACTAAGTAAGAAGTAATAGCTCAATTAAAGTTTTAGACTGAAACATGGAAGGTAAATAAGAGACCAATCTCAGCTTCTTACTTTTAAATATGCCCCAAGAGTGTAGAATAAAGTAAAAGAAAAAATGATATTAGAACTGGAAAGATCAGAGGGAAAAGAAAAGTATTATAATTATAATAAAATCTCAAAAGAAAAAGTAATTAAAAAGGTTAAAAGACAGTCAATGGTCTGCCAACAAATGAATGCGTAAGTAAGTGTGCCATGTCCACACAAGTTAATTGTTAGCCGTAAATCACAAAATGTTGATATAAGCCAAAAAAAATCTATACCCTAAAATTATATAAGAATTTAATTAAGTTATAATGAATTACAATGCTATTTTATCTTATATAATATTTGTATCCCTTGGCATAAATATTGCTGGAAATATATTGTAATGAATTTACTATTTTACATAATTTTTTTGCATTTTTCTTATTTTGTGTTGTATTTGTAATGTTATAGGTATCTTGGTAATAAGGCTTTATAACAAAAACACAAACATTTTCTCTTTTAGTGGAATCATTAATTGAGATGAGAATTAAATGTTGAACATTCTGTTTGATTAGGTTCAAAGTTCAAATATGTGAACACAGTTGGGTTTTTATATAAGTACCTTAAGTGCAATAACATAAAACTGCTGATTTTCAAAGAGGAAACATGCTTTCATTTTTTTTTATTAGTTGTGGAAGATATGACAATATTGGAACAATTAAATGCATTTACACCACTGTTCTGGCTTTTCACAACCTTGACAACAATGGCTTACACTAGACAAGGACATTTCTTCATCTATTACCCACAAATTATTCACTCCTCATTTGAATCATCAACTTGGCCTTGTTAAGAAACTTAACTTACTTCCAAAGAAACACAGTTATTAATACAAAAGATCATCTCATTCCTTTATCTGATAAGAAGGCCAAATGACTTGGTGAATTTAATTTGCATAAAATCTGAAAATATAAAGACAAATGAAAGCAACTGTGTTCTCACCGTGTCATGCAGGTACTCTTTGGAAACTTGTGCCTTAGCTTCCCTTTAGGAGAGAAGCAAGAATGTCATTTACCTCACTGAAGCTGTGTTTTCCAGGCTTCTGGATTTGACAAATTTCTGTACCTGAGATAGTTATTTGATTCGGAATCCAATAGTATCTGAAAATTGTCACTAAAGTCAAGGCTGAACGCTTGAGACATATGTCTCATTTCTTCACTTTCGCTTCATGGCTGACGATTTTATTGTTTCTTCACTTGAAATACAATCTACTGTTTAGCTATTAGGGAATTATTTTCCCCAGTACTATAATTAAGATTGCCTCAGCACTTCTGCTATTTTCACAAGGATATTAAATTACACTATTAATATTTGTCAATAGACATTCATTGTTTAAATGGTAAGTGTATATTGTTTTATAAGTAAAACATAAAAGGCTTGGGTAATTTGGAATGATGAATTGTTTAAGACAAAAAGGCATTTTCATGAGTTCTGTGGCGCTGACTTTTTTTTTTTTTTTTTCAATGCAGCAGTGTGTAACTGATATTCTGTGGGATACTCACGGGTAGTGAGTACATACACAACTGTTCAGTTCCAAAGGCAGGCTTCAGCTGTAGTGGACACTGACAACATCTCTTATCCCTGTCCACCTCTATCGTGGTGATGCGCACACCAAAGATGTAGCTAAGCTAATCACAATTTTTGTTTATTCACCGAAGTGATGAGTTTATCCAGGTTCTAGCTGAGATAGTCCCACCTCTGTAACCTTCTACCACAGCAGTATGATCTCAGGGTACTGGCTGAGAGAGTCACACTGCTGTCCCTCTCCTCCACAGCCGTGGACTCATCCAGCTTGTGGCTAAACTCTCCACCTGAAGATCTCCTAAGTCTTTTGGAAAACTTCTGAACACGCAGAGACTAGACTTGGCTGACTAGATGGTGAACTTGTTTTTTCTCAGCAAAGGGATGAATTATTTTGCTTCCCGGCATTAACGATGTCAAATTATTTGGTTTAGTATCATTCTTCCAGGCTTTCCCTTAGCATCAGATTGAATTTGGTGCCCTACTAAGATCACAGACCTGTTGCTGGGACCTTGCTCTCAGCAGTCCTCTTTCAGTGACTGTTTCAACTATTTCCTCTCACCAAATCGCTGCTTCTGATTTTACTGACACATCAAAGGAATTATCTATCATCTTTCTTTTTCCATGTAAATTGTATAACTTTTTGTTTTTAATGAAAGTTCATCTAATAACCTAGAAAAAAAAAAACACTGTCAAATAGAGGGTAGTCTCAGTTTTACTTACATTTATTAATGATTGGATGTATATTATCTTTTGACCAAACATGAAAATTAACATAACCATGATGAACGTTTTAAAAGTACTTTATTGAAAGAAAATGAATAAAGGAACTACGGTCAATGCTTCTTAATTATTTCTTTTATTTTTGAAGCTATAATATAATTATCATTTTCTTCTTTCTCTTTTTTACTTCAAACTCTCCTATACATACCTTCCTGTTCTCTTTCAAATGCATGGACTGTTTTTATTTTCATTAATTATTGTTACTTACATATATCTGTGTATATATATTTACATATATATACGCATATATATTTTAAAACACATTTTTAATTTGTATAATGTTACTTGTATGCAAAATTTCATTGCTAACCATTTGTCATTGTGTAACCAATGAGTGAGCACTCCCCTTGGCAAGACTCTCTCTTCCTCTCATCCTTAGCATTCCGTAGTTGTATGTAGTGCTTTGTGCAGTGGTGAGGGTTCTCATATCTTTTCCCTGTCCATTTTGGCATATCTGTTCTTGTCTTTGTTCAACTAATATTTAGGCAGTCAGTCATACTGGTGAGACATGAAAAATTCCTTGTCCTCTGGTTCATAACATCTTTTTAAAAATTTTATTTTTTATTAATTATAATTTATTCACTTTGTATCCTAGCTGTAGCCCCCTCTCTCATTCCCTCACAAACCCGACCTACCTCCCTCTTCTTCTCCAATGCCCCTCCTTCAGTTTACTGATAGGGGAGGTCCTCCTCCCCTTCCATCTGACCCTAGCCTATCAGGTTTCATCAAGACTGGCTGAATTGTCTTCCTCTGTGGTCTAGTAAGGCTGCTCCCCACTCAGGGAGAGGTGATCAAAGAGCCAGCCCCTGAGTTAATGTTAGAGACAGTTCCTGTTCCCATTACTAGGTAACTCTCCTGGATACTGAGCTGCCATGGGCTACATCTGTTCAGGGGTTCTAGGTTATCTCCATGCATGGTCCTTGTTTGGAGTTTAGTTTCTTTTTTTTTTATTTTTTTATTTTTTTTTATTTTTTTTATCAGTTACATTTTATTAATTCTGTATCCCAGCCGTGCCCCGAACCCTCGTTCCCTCCCAGTCCCTCCCTCCCTCATCACTACTGTGCCCCTT
>REGO01000277.1:2727236-2739339 GCA_010120015.1 Rhombomys opimus | reverse complement strand
CTTAAATAAAAAAAGACATCTAGCTGCTCATCTAAGATGCTGTAGTTCTCTCTCCTTTATCCATGCAGCTCTTGCTGAGACTAAGTGACCATTCACCCTCTCATCATCAATCCAAACATTGATTCTTTCTGTAGTCTTGTACTCTTTGGGCAACTGTATCAATGCGTCAGAAGCTAATGAATGGTTTATTCAATAAATGTTGTGTCTTTCTCCCTTTAATCACTTCATTTTTCTGCCTCATATACATGTTCTTTTATTATATGTGCTTTAAATAGTTACCATCGTAATGAATACTGTTATTCTTGGGATTTTGGCTCTCTTCTTTTCAAAGAAGTTGTAGGATTTCTTTTTTCCTAAATTGAGCATTATATCGAGTCACATTTTGAATTTTAGAATAGAAACACATAGTAAATAAAGCATAATTGTCCATGTCTCATTTGTAAAATTCCATAGGCCATTGAATCTCCCTAAAGATTGTCTGCTCACTAGAGAAGACAATGTGGAGAAGCATCAAAGTACAGTTCTGCTTTAAAAATAAACAATGTGTCATTGGCTTCTAAATTGAGCTGATTTTATAATAAAACTTTTATTACAAGCTAAAAATGTCATTGGTGAAATATTTTAACAAAATTGTCTCTTTAATTATTTAAAAGAAGGATTGAGTAACTAAGAAATTTATGTAGAAATAGTAGTTTGAAAATAATTAGTAGATTCTTTAAGAAAGGCCTTAAAATATATAAAGGTTAGGAAAACAATATGGCTATTTTACAAACGTACACAACAGATAATAATGTCAGAAATAAATTTTACTTGCCTGTGAGATGCTATGTTGCCCAGCTAGATAAAGATGGACATAATTGGTTTCATTGGTGTCTATGTGTTGACTCTAGCATGATATTGTTTTTCATCCTCCAAAAGGTTCTCTGCTTGGGAAGAGGCTGAAACTTCACTCAGCACGGCAAACAGGATAGACTTCAAAAGTAGAAGACAAGGAACAGGACAGGAGTATTCCTGAAAGACTCTACACACCAGGGTATCGAAGGAGATGCTGAGTACCATAGCCAAACTTTGTTTAGAGGGCCAGAAACCTTATGGAAGAAGAGGGAGATCGAAAGACCTGAAGGAAACAGGAACTCCACAAGTAGACCAACAGAGGTACACACACACAAAACTTGGCTGAGAAGGGCCTGCAGAGAGACCAATACTCCAACCAAGGACCATGCATAGAGAGGATATAGACCACCTGTTCAGATGAAGCTCATAGGCTTCTCAGTTTCCAAGCGAGTTTCCTATTAAGTGGTGTGGGTGTGTACATGTGGCTTTGTGCATGTATGAGTCCATATGCCACAGAATGACTGTTGTGGACAAAGAACAGCTTACAAGAGTAGACTTTCTCTTTCCATTATAAATGTTCCAAGGGTCAAGTTCAGGCTATGAGGAAAAGACAAGTTCTATAAACAATGGACCATTTCACTGGCAAAAACTTAGTTGTGTAACGGTTCTTGTATTTTTAAAACATCTTAGATGACTGTATCAGTGTGTGCTTCTGTGAATAAAATTTTGTCCCAAATCTTTGATGACATGAATATTACTTAACATAGTTTTTAATTTAATGTATATATTAATTTATTACAATCTATTTACTGTGTATCCCCTCTGCAGCCCCCTCCACCATCTCCTCCCAGTCTCACCCACCCTTCTTCTTCTCCCTCTAAGCCCTTTCACTAGTCTCCTGATAGGGGAGGACCTCTTTCCCTTCTATGTGACCCTAGCATATCAGGACTCATCAAAGCTGGCTGCATAATCTTCCTAGGTGGTCTAGCAAGGCTGCACCAGTGCTACCTCAAGACCCAGCTATAGCACACCTAGGCATATACCCAAAAGTTTCCCCACCATTCAATATGGGCATTTGGTCAACCATGTTCATAGAAGCTTTTTTGTAATAGCCAGAATCCTCAATGGAGGAATGGCTAAAGAAATTGTGTTATATTTATACAGTGGAATGCTAAGCAAATAAAAACAAGAAAATCATGAAATTTCCAGGCAAGTTGATGGAACTAGAAAAGATCATTCTGAGTGAGGTAACTCAGAAGCAGAAAGACAATATGGTATACTCACTTATAAGTGGATATTAGACATATAGGATAAACATACTAAAATCTATAGTCCTAAAGAAGCTAAACAACAAGGAGGAACCTAGGGAAGAGGCTTAATCCTCAGTAGAAGGTCCAACAGGATAGACATCTGAAGTAGAAGAAAAGAAACAGGACTGGAGTCTTCCACGAAGAACCTCTGAAAGATTTTACCAGATACTTTTATGATTGCCTCACCTGCTACTCTGTGTATCTTTCCATTGCGAAGTGCAGCTAAGGGAATAAATTCTGTGAAACACCTTTTCTATTGTGTGAGAAAAAAATCATATTACCTTAAAATTTTCAGTTATTATAACTAGTCTTATATAATCTATATTTTCTCATATTTAAGGAAATAAACATATTAAATGGTCACATCAAATTTAATGTTGTTTAATAGTACACTTATACAACATGGATAAGACATTAAAGAGAAAGAAGATGTTGTAATTTGTTGGAAGTCCATGATTAAAGCAGTCAAATTTACCACACCCTGAAATATTTACCCTAATATACATCAACAAATGTTTTGTCTTCATTAAATTCAGCTCAGAGTGAAGAATTTTGTAGTCACTTTCTGAATGTGATCCACATCTAGAAACCCATTATCTAAAATCATAAATGCAGCAATTAATGCAAACTGGTGTTTCTTCCCTAACACATAAAAGTGAAAGTGTATGAGAAAAAAAACATAATGCTTGTTACAGGAGTGTAGGAGCAGCCTGCTGTTTTGTAACAGTTACTTGTGAAATTAAAATTGCTATTCACCCTTTCCTCCCTTTTGAAACTATAATGTTTATTCTATACCACTGTATATTGGGAATATGTGATCTATTTTTGATCTCGATTTTACAGAGGGTTACACTAAAGAGATTTCATGAATGTCAGAAGAGACTTTGAGCTTTGTAATTTTAAACAATGTTGAGACTTTGATAGGCTGGGGAAGTTTTTGAAGTTGGACTGAATGCATTTTTTTTTTTGCATTATAATATGGTTGCAAGCCGATAGGAGCCAAAAAATTAAATGTGGTTGGTTTGAATAAGAATCTGGCCCTAGGGGTGCATATATTTGAATGCTTAGTCAGCTGTGAGTAGAACTCTTTGAAAAGATTAGAATGATTAGGAGGTGTGGCCAGTTTGGAAGAATTTTGTTTCTGAATATGGCATAGAGGTTTTCAGAAGGCTATACTTGGACAAGAGTCTCTCTCTCTCTCTCTCTCTCTCTCTCTCTCTCTCTCTCTCTCTCTCTCTCTCTCAGACATCTTTGTCATCAAACTAAGCTTCCAGTTCCAGGAACGGATTACATGTAATTGAGTGGTTGGCCAAAAAGGGCCCATGGGAATCCTCAAGCAACCTAGGCTGTTGTCAAGACTATTGGTTGCTCTCCACAAACTGATGGCAAAAAAACTTCATTACCAGATACAGCACACACACACACACACACACACACACACACACACACACACGCATGCACACACACAACTCATTGAACATGGAAAGTTGGTATGGTGTCTACATTGAGGCTTCAACCCTATGTTTCAGCATCTTTGTTAGAGGAAAGTAGTCTATAAGCTACTAAAGAGGAAATGAAAACACCAACCCAGCTACAAACACTTTGATCAACAATGCTGTTTTTCCTGCAAGATATGCTAGGGCAATGGTGATGGACTTAAGTAACCATAAGCTGAAACCCATACTTGACACTGCTTGGGCTATTAAGAACCTGTGACTAAAAAGCCCAGAGACCAAGGTTAAAATCAAATTATATTGTCAAGAAACGGAGCAATAAAATGACTCCTAATGACTTTCTGCTATACTCATTATTGGGATAGTATATTTTGTTCATCCATTATTAGAGAAGCATCTTCCTGAAGCATATGAGAACAGCAACAACAAAATCACACAACCAGACATATGAGTGATCTTGAAATATGAAGCCCTAAATGGGATATCTCCTTCAAATCTCTCCCCTCAGGACTCAGAATACCCTACAAAAGACGAGGCAGAAAGAGTGTGAGACAGAGGGGATGGAGTATATGAAAAAACCAATTCTCTATAAATCAACATTATCAAAGCCCATATGAACTCATAGACACTTAGTCAACATGCACCAAGGCTTGTTCAGGTCAGTACCAGGTCCTTTGGGCATATATTATGACATCAAGTTCACTGTTTTCCTGGGATTCCTGAACGTAAGAGTAAGTGAATTTCTGATTCTTATATCGTCTCTTGAGTTTTTTTCTTCTATTTCTGTTTTGTCCAAATCCAATATGCTAGTTTTTCTTATATCTTATCATTCTATGATACTATATTAATTTCATTATATTGTATTTTATTATATTATATTTATGTTAATACTACATTATATTTTATTTATGTATTATTATATCATATTTGCCTTAACAGAATAAAACTTTAATAAAGTAGCCACTATCATATTTTCAAAGATGAGACAGACAAAACAAAGAAATATTTGTCTCATGATTTGCTGTTGCTTTTTGTTGAGGTAGGGCCTTGAACTTGCTCTGTAGTCAAGGATTACCTTGACTCTCTATTCAGCATTCACTTTTTCTTTAGTAATTTTTAACTCAGCCTGGGAAATAATTTTGATCTTTTCTAGATTTTGTTTATGATAGGATATATCAACTCCTGTGCTAGTTTTGCAAAATAATTTTCTACTTCTAGTAAAATGGAGGTATCTCTATGTGCCAGTTTTGGGATATTTAATGGTTGTTGTAATGATGAATTTCTATACTGAAATTCAGTGGCATTTTATAAGGCATGATGTTATTTAAATATGAATAAAGTTTAATTCATTAAAAAAATCTGACATAAGGAGATATCCTGAAATAGAAAAATAAACATTTTAATTTGTATAAAATATACTAGTGACAATTTAGTAATACTGTTTTTCTTTTTCTTTTGTTTTTATTTATGTATTTTTTTAAAGACATGTATTTTTCTATGTATTCCTGCCTTTTCTGTGGTTCATTCTTTTCGACCAGGCTGGCCTTCAAATCAGAGATCTGCTTGCCTCTGCCTCCCAAGTGCTGGCACTTGTTTTCTTTTAGGTATGTGTTTATGTACATGTTGGGAAAAATGAAATATTATTTTTTTATAAACTTGCACCAAATTTTGGCTGACTCTATACAGATCTGGCTTTTCATTTTAAATTGAAAATACTGCACTATATTAAATTTATTTTTACTACAAAAAAATCATATGGCACTAAGCTGGTAGTGGTCATATTTTAGGTTCTAGTCTAGATATGAAGTCTCTTTCTCTTATTCAGCTAATTTATGGAGTACATTTCTCTGCCTTGTTCCTGCTAATATTAGCACACTTGCATTGAAACCTAGCTGTTGACAACCACACTGCATGAGATGTTTCTCCTAATTATGATATTAGAAGAGGATATGTTGTGAAAACTGTTTGCTTGCTTTGCTAAAACTTGCAAAATGTGAGTGCTCACTGCATTAGCCACAAGTTGTTGAAAAAATATATAGTGCCAAAATTTAGATTTTTGTCTTTTAATGAAAACAAATTGAGTCATAAGTGAGATATATATAAGTATCACATTTTAAATATTTTATTCTGAAAGGTTTATTATATTTTACTCCAGAAGATTTAGAACATATATTTCATAAACATGAAGTTATTTTAAGTCTTTATTTTTCATGTAATTGAAAATCAGTATTCTGTTTTTCTGACTTTGAGAATGCTCTAAACGTACAGAAAGAACTTATTGGAGGATTTTGTCAAATGGACAAAAATGTGAGCAACTCATTCTTTTAAAATCATTTCCAGACATTATCAATGGAAATATTTTACTAGGTAAGGCATCCTTTGCCATTAATTTTCCTGTAGCCACAGATGTTTGCCTCCATTTGTTTCTGTGTTTAGAAAATACATGTATATTACTATAAACTTCTATCTCTGCAGAATATCACAGAGTTACAGAAACACAGGCATTGCTGTTTCTTGGTACCAGAAACCAACCTTAGGCCATTTGTGCTTCTGTTGGAATTCTTTCTCTTGATGAGCCAAAGCAGCCTAAACATCTGACAAGGACTATCCCAAGAACTGAACAAATCATTAATTTTCTATCTTAGAATAAAAGTTACCCTAATAATGCCCTCATTTTGCCTTTTAAAAGGTTATACTTCCCCACATTTCTTTGGCTCACATAGACCATCTCCTCCCAACCTCCCTCCCCTGAGTCCTGAGTCCTGAATCCTGGCTGTATTCAAAGCCCTACTCCCAGCAGGCACCTCTTGCTAAACCCAGGCCATGCCTGCAAATAAACCAGGTAAGCTGCCTACAGATATCTCTCTCTCTCCCTCTCATTCCTCTCCCTCTCTCTCTCTTTGTTTCAGACACAATCTGCCAGTCTGGTCCCCAAAAGGGGCCCTGCCCAATCTCCTGCATATCTCATAAACCATCCCACTTGTTGCTTTGTCCCAGACACCAACCCCAGGAAGCAAATTTGTTAACCCAAAGTTTGCTCCTCCCAGGGCAGCAGGTCTGCTGAAGGCTGACCCACACCTCTCCTACTCTTCCTGAATTCTAATCCCACCAGTTTCATCCCCAGCTCTGTCGCTGGAAGCCTGCCATGGCCTCCCTTTCAATTCTGACCCCATCCGCAAGGGATCACAAGGACTCTCTCCATCAACTTTCTTTATCCCAACTCATCCCAACTAAATGTGATGAGTTGGTGCATCCAACACCAGCAGGCCTTCCCTGTGAACATTCCAGCTGAACAGGACTGGAAGACAGGCAAAACACAGCCCATCACACATGCAGAAAATCCAGAGAGGAAACAGGCACCAAGGAACAAAACACCCACTCAACAGGGCTGAATCCAGAAATCAGCACCTAGACGTTTAATTATCTCAAACTCAGAGGCCTAGACATCAGAGTAAGAACACAATCAAACAATCAATAACAGCCTGGGTGATATTACTCTGGCTCTGAAGTCTGCCCCTGGGACTCATTTACTCTTGCTGGATCCCCATGTCCAGCTCTTATACAAAATTATTTGCGTCATCTTTTTATATTTTATTTTGTCATGTCTGGTTGTTGTTTCTTAGAAGCCTGTTCTTTTCTAATGAGAAACGGAAAGGGAGTGAATCTGGAGGGGAAGAGAGATAGGGAGGAACTGGGAGTAGGGAGAGGGAAACTTTAATCAGGATATATTGTATGAGAAAAGAATCTATTCTAAATAAAAGAAAAACAGTTTTAAAACGTTTGTACCAAAAATATTTGCCATATGGTGTGTGGTAGGCTAAATAACTATCCTCTATCCTAATGTACCCCACCAAAATCTCCAGGCACAGTAAGTAGATTGAGATGATCCTGGATTATCCTTCTCCCAGTATACTCACAGGGGTCATTATAAGAAAGATGTAAGACAGCTGCACAGAGGAAAGCAACATGAATGTAGAAAACTTCTGTAAAGAAAATGTTCTAATGTGTCCCTGCAAGATATGGAGCTCCAGAAACTTTGGAGGTCAAGGGACGCAGGGACCCCTTAGAGGTCTGACAAAGGTAAAAAAAAAAAAAAGTGAGTTCTATCTACAGTCTCAAGAAGGAACACTTGAGATTCTATTATATTATCAAATTACTACACTTTGAACTTACGTAATGAGATAGACACTGGTCTTACAACTTAAAACCTTAATGGTGTTTGAACAATTTAAGGGTGTTTAAATTTGCCACAGCCAGATTTAAAAAAAAAGTTTTCTAGCATCAGATATGAAAATGATGTCTTTCTCTGTAAGTATGTATAAGGACTACCTATACTGAAGCTTATTCACAGGAGAGACTGTCTCGGGGATCTAGGATGCACTATAGCACTTCTAACTGGTCTACAGCTACAGGTTTAAAGCTTTTGTAGACTAGGAAAATGAAAATGTGTTTGTCTGGTCCATGAGGAAAGGAAAAAGCAGGTTTTTCCCTTAGCATCTCCTTATTAAGGATTTCCAGGTTGTTTAAAGGTAGATGCTTACAATAAGGCCATTACACGAGAGTAGCAATGTCTGCATCAATAAGACTTTTAACTACATGGAATAATGTGTGACAAAAATGATACGGACTGATACATTTGTAACATATTTTTTATACCTTGCACTGTGTTTTATAGCTTCTTAAATTACATATACAGTAATAAATCAGCAAAAGAGGATTATGTTGGGTGGAAACCGTCATCAGAAGATTTCATCCTTGTATGAACATCATAGAGTGTACTTAATCAAACCCCGATGGTATAGCCCATAAAACACGATATGCTTAGAGTTTATGGTATGTCTGCATATCAGAAGCCTAGCCTTCCAGGAGCTATGTAAAAGAAATCCAAAAGATGGCATGAGGGTCAGGCACTAGGTAGGGCCAAAACACCTTACAGCATCCTGTGGATGGAATGAGGAGTGCTGGGTTTTTGTTCCCTGCCAGAGTAATGTGTGGAAAGGCTAGCAACTGACAGGTACCAGGGCTCTGGGGACTGGAGGTCAGGACATGAGGCTTGGCAATTTCCCCATAAAGCTATGGTCCAATGTTTCAAATGCTGTGATTTGGAATGTTTTGTTTATTGTATTAGCATATACAGTAAACATTGTGAACAAGAGGAAACAGGGAACTCCACAGTTTCTATAGTTCTGTTGTCTGATCAGCTTCACTGACTTGTTTTAACTTCCTTGATTGAGGAGCCATGCTCCTAATGGACTTGATGGATTAGTTCATCATTCCTCGCATCCCTCCTGATTGTAGCTTTTGACTCTTTCCTTTCTCATTCTTGGTCCTGCCCTTTGGTGCACCCAGGAAGAACTGCTGGGCCAGATCATTTGAGTGTGAGGGAAAGTGAGTTAGTCATGAATTAGGGTAAAGAGAAATGTGAAGATGCTGCCAACATAGACTTTATAACTAAGACTATACTGTAATCAACATAGCATAGAAAATGCATAAAATATTAGAATTGCATTTATTATCATTAGCAAGTATCATTTATTGTGTATGATGTCATGTGCTATGCCTTAGTACAAATGAAAGTAACAGTGAATTGAAAGTACAGTCACCATAGTGGTGGACTGTGCTAAGGTTTCAATGACTAAAACATTACAGGTGACAATTGACAAATATGTATATATATTTGTGTGTGTGTGTGTATGATAAAAACTATTCATATATATATGTATATATATATATACATATATATATATATATATATATATATATATGTACACACAATGCCAGTGTACAGATTATAACCATACATGGTGAAGAATGCATTTTTATTTTTAAAATTGAATATTCCTCAATACCCAACCATTTTTTGTTAATGCACACATCTGAAATCATAGAAAACCTACAGTCCTTTTTCCTGTACCTTTGCTGACTCATCTTCATATTATTGGGATTATAAGATTTCCTAGATACTCTTTGTTTAAAACTGAGGAATATATTTATTTATGAGCACCTTTTAAGGCTGACAACTTTGGGTTACTTAATATATTATTATACCTCCATACTGCCAAAGATTTTTTTTCTAATAGCTTTCTCAAACAATTTCTAAATTTTTAAATTGATAGCACCTTTGAAAGATACCATCACATTTCTTATTTTCCTTAGCTGTAATGATTTCTAAGTTGTATTATATTTTTCAAATGAAAGAAGAAATTAAATGATTCATTCCATAAAACTAAGAGCTATGATCTTCCCAAAGGGGGGAAAAGGAGCTTATGCCAATAAACAAAAACAAAACATTCAAACACCCGGCATTAGAGAGCTTGATGGACAGGGATTGAACCTTGCAGCTGAATGAGCAGGATAAACGATAACAAGCTTTAGTGATAGCAACATTAGGCTTGACTAAGGAAAAGTACAATCTGAACCTTGTATGTCAGCAACACACAAAGCCTCAAAGCAGATTATCCAAAAATGTAACAGAGATGAATTAGCATTGCTATCTCTAGAGCTTACAAACATCATAAACCAAAATAATAAACTTTGTCATGCACATATGCAAGCAAGGAAGGCAAAAGGGCACTCCTATATTAATTTGAAAAAAAGAAAAAATTTAAAACTATGAGAGCTATATGCAATGCTAATTATGTGATAACATAAAAAACAAATACTTTTAAATTCAGCATTATCACACTAATTTTTAACATATTATGTATAACAGTTTAAAATTTAATTATGCTAATCATTTTATAGTTACTGATAACATTACTTAAAGTAAATCAACTTATACAGGACTTCCTATATTGTCAAATGTAAGTTTTAAATATATTTAATCAAAACAGAAAAAAAATGAGCAGAAAAAATAGAAAGGTATGTTATAAAATATACACATATGTACTTTTGTTATTCTTTAATAACTTGTTATTAAATACAAGCATATCATTTTTTCTTCCATTTCCTTCCTGTATCCAACTTCTTCCATGTACCCCTATTTTTCTTTCTCAAATTCAAGGAAAAAAGTTGTATGGTATTATTATTACAAATACGTGATTATTTATAAGTTTCTGGCAATAAAAAGATTCAAGACACAATTGAAAACAACCAAAAACAGACATATATAAAATTAGTGCAAGAGCAGGAGTAAGCATTAAACTTTGCTTGATATAATGCTCTATTTTAACAATATGTAATTTCTGTTTCTACAAATTAGTGTATTGAAGCATACAAGAACTGGATGGCATAATAGTGTCACTGAACTCCATCCACCACTTCAGAATATGAGCTATTTAGAAACTGACTTAGTATACAAAGTTAAGACATTAGTATATGGTCATATGAATGATAGCAAGGGCCTCATTCAAGGGAGCAATTTCTTTAAAAGAGAGAAAAAAAAGAACAGACAAAAATGTTACGTGAAGACAAGGTGAGAGATTGAGTAGATCTCAATCTCAAATTATGAAACAACTAGAAGTTCTAGAAACTACTGGATTTTATGTAAGAAATACAGATACATTCTTCTTTGAACCTTCCAGAATGATCTAGCACCAATTTCAAGTGTAGAGTTATCTGAAGTGTGACATAATTCATTTCTCTCATTTAAGGTTCTGGTTGAGGTAATTGCAGATTATGAACAGATTCCGAGATGAGTCAAAAGCAAACTACATCACTCAAAATGCTACTGCAGCATAGGTGACAACTCACTGTCACTATAACCTGGAAGTTCTCTGTACATGCTGAATGCAGCTGCAAAAAGATACCTTGGCATCTCAGCTAGGCATAGTCTCCACTCACATAAGGTGGTTTCTGCCTCTATAGCTTTGAGAAGGGGATAATCTTGACCAACACAAGTTTTAATTTTCCCAAACACATGACTTCATATCCACAGACCCTCATGAGCCTCCTCTTCCCTTCTGGGTGAAAATTCCAACTCATAGAAAGCTGCTTTACAATATAAAATGTATGTGCAGTTACGATGTCTTTATAATCTTTTTTAATTTAATTTTATTAATTATACTTTATTCACTTTGTATCCCCCATAAGCCCCTCCCTCCTCCCCTCGGAATCCCATCCTCCCTCCCTCTTCTTCATGCATGCCCTACCCCAAGTTCACTGATAGGGGAGGTCCTCCTCTCCTTCCTTCTGATCTTAGTCTATCAGATCACATCAGGAGTGGCTGCATTGTCATCTTCTGTGGCCTGGTAAGACTGCTCCCCCCTCAAGGGGAGGTGGTCAAAGAGAAGGCCAATCAATCTTATGTACATTTACCTTGCAAATATTTTTCAAATATGATTAGAATAAAATATTCACATGTAGCTATACACCTATACTAACATACAACTTTAAGTTGTGCATGTCACTGCCACAGCATAACAGTTCTTCAAATAATTCTAGAATGGGGTTGTTATTTCTAATTTTAATTTAATTTTTTAAATGCTCATAGTTTTTTGATTCACTGGCAGAATCAAGTACCTCTGAAAAGTTTAAATACTCTGCGTTCCATGCAACAATATTGCA